>APFE030229475.1:3006-26861 GCA_000404065.3 Pinus taeda
TAACACATAAAACACATATGCACAGAGATTTTCCCCTGGATCCCAAAACTGAGACTACCAGCTTGATTTTTCATTATGTTCCTTTCAATGTTATAATACATATTTATACATGCCAAATAATCCAATACCATGGACCGAAAAACCATCGCATCCAAAACCATGGACCAAAAACCATCGCGTCCAAAATCATGTGTGAAAATCATGCACAAAATCATAGGTGGGTCTGCTCGACCTAACATAGGTTCCAAAACCAAATTTTACAGGGCACTCCCCCGGACCCCATAAAGTGGGGTTACCTACACCCCTCAAACCCCTTGTGACCCCCCTGCTGTGCAATCGGCACAACGAAGCGGGGGCTCCGCACCCCCTCTAACCCCCTAGTTAACTATGTGGGCTAGTGATGGAAAGAATATAACACAACCCAACAGATGATTATAGACTTCTCATGGCTTATGTTGATGATAATTTTTAGGATTCTTTAGAAGATGAAAAATTTCATGAAGAAATCTCTAAACTCAAAATATGTTTAGAAGAAAATAATATGATCATAGATACCTTAACATACCAAATTGTTGAAAAAGAAAAACACAATGAAAAACTAGAATGTGAAATTGTGGGTCTAAGAAAAGATCTTGAGAAAAAATAATATCTCAATCTTAGATTTACTAAAGGATCAGAAACTTTAAATGAAATTATCAAAGTTCAGCGTTCTCCTCTGATAAAGACAGGCCTTGGATATACTAAAGAAACATCTCAATCACAGAAGCCGTCAACCTCCACCAAAAGCTATCTTGATGCAACAAAGACTAGTAAACAATATGACAATTGTTCGCAAAGGTGTAAAGTTGACCACCAGGTAAATCATACTCAATTTTATCCAAGGATGAATATCAATAGAAGCCACAACCAACCTTAGGCTCAATTTGCTCCAAAGATGAATATCAATAGAAACTACAATCAAGTAAATAGATTCGATGGTTGCAGAAACTTCTATAATGGACAATGTTTTTCATGTCATAATTTGGGCACAAAGTTGCTCAATGCATTGCTTAAAAAACCATCATGACTAGAGAAGCATGAAATCAAAGGAATGTAACAAGGATCAATAGAAGTTCCTATAATAACTTTTCTCCTCTTGAAAATTAAATAGAATGCTCAATCTGTAACAACTTTGGTCATGAAGAATCTGAATGCAGGAGAAAATTTTGGCAAAAACCTCAAAAGGAGAAAACGCCATTAAATCCAAGATATGGAGAAGGAAAGAATCTCAAATAGAAATATGTGGTATAGCCTTGTATGTAGAAGGACAAGAAAATCAGTGGTACATCGACAATGGATGCTCCAAACACATGATAGGTGACGAAGAGAAACTTCACTCATATAATGCCTTAGAAAAGGAAAAGAATGTCTCATTTGGAAATGACACTCCAGATGCCATAAAAGGTAAAGGTTCTATTTTCTTGGAAGAAAATGTTAAAGCTAGAAATTTTATGTATCTAGATGGTTTAAAGCATAACCTGTTGAGTGTCAGTCGAATGTGTGATCAAGGAAATGAAGTGGTGTTTTGATCAAACGAATGTGTTGTTGGTGAGCTTGATACAGGAGAGACCGTGATCAAAGGTACAAGAACTCCAAACAACTTATACATACTCAAAGGAGGACAACAACAATGTTATCTAAGCAAAAATGATGAAAACTGGTTGTGGCATAGAAGATTGGGACATCTCATCTTTTCTCAAATACGAAAATCTTGAAGACTCAAGGTTGTTCATGATCTTCCAAATATCAGCATCCCAGAAAATACAATATGAAAACCATGTCAAATTGGTAAGCAAACCAGAGTTCACTTCTTGGAAAAATAAGGATCAACTAGTAAGCCTGTTGAACTCGTCCATACTGATTTATGTGGACCAACAAGGAAAAAGTCACCTCGTGGAGAAGAATACTTTATTTTGTTCGTTGATGGTTTTTCCAAAATGCGTTGGATAGGTCTTCTAAAGCATAAAGATGAAGCATTTGAAAAGTTCCAAGCCTTCAAAGTTTTAGTTGAAAATGAATCATATCGAAAAATCAAATGCCTCAAATCTAATCAAGGAGGGGAACTTATATCGGATGAATTCTTTGACTTTTGTGAACAAAATGGAATAAAAAGGAAATTCTCCACCGCAAGAACTCCTTAGCAAAATGGTGTGGTAGAAAGAATGAACAGAACAGTTCAACAAATGGCTCGAGCTATGCTAAATGAATCTAGAAATCCTACAACCTTCTAGGGCGAAGCTGCATTCTCTGTCGTGACTATTCTCAAGAAAGAAAATGTTCGAGTATATAGCACTCAAACTCCACATGAACTTTGGTATGGTAAGACTCCTACTATAAAATACTTTAAAGTTTTTGGAAGCAAATGTTTTATCAAAAGAACTGATGAAAAACTTGGTAAGTTTGAACCCAGAGTAGATGAAGGTATTCTTCTTGGTTATTCTTCCAGAAGTAAAGGATATAAATGTTATAATAAAGACTTGGAAAAATTGTTGAAATAATTGATGTTGTAGTTGATGAAGCATGCAAAAATCCAAAACAGATAAAATCAACAGAAGATTATGACAATGAGGAATATGGGGATTACTTTCCCACATCAAATCAAAATTATATTGAAGAAGAAACCAATGAAGCACCAAAATAAGATATAATGGTAGAAGAAAAGACTCCATCTAGGTATGTTTACAAAAAATAATCCAAAAACTCAAATTTTAGGGGAAAAGGAGGCAGGTGTATAGGCAAGAAGAACTATTACAGGGACCTGAATCTATCTAGCATTACTATCTTCCACCTAACCTCAAAATGTAAATGAAGCATGCAAAGATGAATGTTGGGTCAAGGCCATGGATGAAGAATTTGAGAAAATTGAAAAGAATGATACTTGGGAATTAGTTCCTAGACCTCATGATAAAAATATTATAGGAACTAAATGGATATTCAAGAACAAGCTGAATGAATGGAGAAGTCATTAGAAACAAGGCCAGACTTGTTTGTAAAGGGTATGCTCAACAAGAAGGTATAGATTTTGAAGAAACTTTTGCACCTATTTCCAGACTTGAAGCCATAATGATGTTTCTTGCTCTTTCCAGCTTTCATAAATTCAAAGTATACCAAATGGATGTAAACTCAGCCTTCCTTAATGGAGATTTAGAAGAAGAAGTTTATATTGAATAGCCAGAAGCATTCGTTCTTGGAAATGATGCAAAACTTGTATGCAGACTCAAAAAGGCTCTCTATGGTCTAAAACAAGCTCCAAGGGCCTGACATCACCGCCTTGAAAAATATCTACACCAACAAGGTTTTACAAAATGTTCTGCAGATAGCAATATATATACAAAGATTGAAACCAATAAATTGCTAATTATTATTTTTTATGTTGATTATATCATTTTTGGTAGCAATGAAGAATCCATGAGTCATAATTTTGCTTCAGTAATGGAATAAGAATTTGAAATGTCCTTGCTTGGTGAACTTACCTATTTTCTTGGTCTACAAGTTCAATAAACTAAAGATGTAATTTTTCTTTCACAAACCATATATCTCAAATAGATCTTGAAAAGGTATGGAATGGAAGATTCTAAACTTGTATGTAGCCCAATAGTTACAGGATGCAGTCTCAAGTCAAATGATGAAATAGTAGCAGTACATCGACCAACCTACAGATCCATGATTAGCAGTCTACTTTATCTAATAGGTAACCAACCTGACATCATGCATGCAATAGGAATAGTTGGAAAATTCTAAGCAAATCCAAAGGAATCACACCTTCAGGCAATCAAAAGAATTTTCAAATATCTTCAAGGAACTCAGGACTTTGGACTATGGCATCTTAGAGATCTGGATCTTACTCTTCATGCATATACAGATGCAGATTGGGCAGGAAGTGTTGATGATATAAAAAGCACTAGTGGTGGTGCATTATATATGGGTTCCAGGTTAGTGTCTTGGTTCAGCAAGAAACAAAGTTCAATTGCTTTATCTACAGCTGAAGTAGAATATGTGGCTATTGCATCTTGCTGCACACAACTACTTTGGATGATGCAAACTTTGCAATACAATCAGATCACATGTACTCCACCCATCTCCATTCTATGTGATAATACAAGTGCCATTAATATTTCAAAGAATCCAATCATGTACTCCAAGGCCAAGCACATACCCATCAAGTACCATTTTCTACGTGAACAAGTGCTTGAACAAAAGGTCAAATTGGAGTATGTTCCCTCCGAAGAACAGGTTGTTGATATATTCACTAAACCACTACCCAGAGAAACATTTGAATATCTTGAACAAAAGTTGGGAGTAGTTGTTGCATCATCCTATTGTTAAATCCAGTTTTTCAGAGCAAGGTTATTATATGCATGTTCCATGAAGTATAGTCACGTATACACTCAGATTTTTATGGGTGAAGAAGCATATATGTTTTTCTAACAGGAAAACAATGGGTCAAACTCTGATATGTGTTCTTTGTCTGATGTTGATGATTACAGTCTAACGATGTGTTTTGTTCATTAATTTTTATTTGACTGAAAAAGATGCCTTGATTAATGACTTGTTAAGAATGCACATGTAGCATAGGTTCAGGGGGAGCATTAGCCTTCACACACATTCTGCTTTGTTTGCATTATGGTTTTTGAGTCTAGCCATGGCTTCAAATATTTATACCATTTGTTGCTTAAGTCATGTAAAAGTATAAGGTGTGATATGACTTCTCATACATTTGAATGAGTCCTATTGGACAAATGATGTAATTTGTATCCCCACTTTGCATGGGATGGATGATATAATTTTTATTGTATTTTTGTCATGTATAAACAATTGGTATATCCC
This sequence comes from Pinus taeda, assembly GCA_000404065.3. NCBI lineage: Eukaryota > Viridiplantae > Streptophyta > Pinopsida > Pinales > Pinaceae > Pinus > Pinus taeda. The sequence goes on from APFE030229475.1 coordinate 7,873, forward strand.
CACTTGGTTGGGTGGATGAATCAAATTTGGTATATCCCCACTTGGTTGGGTGGATGAGTCAAATTTGGTATATCCCCACTTGATTGGGAGATTGATGTATGTATGACATTGGAGATAGGAAGGTCAAACTCACATAGTTGAGTTATAGAGTCATGTTATTCTTTTGGAAAATATTTTTGCAAACTCTACATGTGCTCAGGGGCCGCATGGATGGTTAGTACATCACAACATGTACAATCATATCAGAACATGCACAAAGAGGGAGTATAATTAAAGAATTCAGCACGTGCCTAGGGGGAGCATGATCAATGTTTATATTCAGTTGTTCAAATATGACATTCGTCATATCAAAGGGGGAGAATATCTTGGTCCACCCTTGCCCTTGATGTCAAAGGGGGAGAGTATTTTGGTGTTGCTTGTTATCTCTAACAGTCTCTACAGCGTGCAGTAATCAACACCAACATGGTTTCCATCAAGTCCAAAGGGGGAGATTGTTAGCATTATGATACATGTGTTGTACTTGATGGCAACCCACTTATCGAAGAACAACTCACTTGTATATGGTAACTAGATGAATCTATAGGAGAGATATCATATGTGACAAAATGCATGACAATTCAAAGGAATCATTTTAGAAGTAATATGGAAAATTACAGTGTAACAGGTCTATTTATAAGTAACAGGACATTGGTATAGAAGAATAGGAAGATGGAACTTAGGTCTACTGATCAGAATAAAGAATGTAAAGGAAAAGGTTGATGCAAAGTAGTTTAAGAAGTATACATAGGTCCACTTAGTCAAAACAACATATACATGCTAGTCCACAGAACAAAAAGAGTGTATACATGTGCATACACTCCCATAGGAGGAAAAACATGTACATGTTGGAAAACCAAGGTTTTGGTCTGAGGTATTTGGTCCAAGGTATATTGGTCCAAGTTATTGGTCCAAGGTCTTTGGTCAAAGGTATTGACCCTCGGTATTTGGTCCATGGTATTGGTCCTAAGTGGTTTTGGTCCAAGGTATTGACAAAGGATCTAAGTATATAAGGAGAAGAAGATCAAAGGGTTAAGTGCACAAGTAATGAATATCTTATAAAGTGTCATATCAAAAGAAAATATACATGTTATGGGTCTCTAATGCTTTGCTTGATCTAGACTAAATATGCACCTGAGCATTTGATGATGGATGAGATCTAATGATGGATCAAGATCATAATGACTTATTATTATTGAATGCTCTGATAGGCTAGATCTGATTATGTACACCTGTTTTATTCTTTAAATATCATAATTTAGGTTTTTCTGAGGTCCAAAGGTGCAGTGAAGTTTTGAAGTAAGTATTTGTATATCTATATGCTGGTTCACTTTGATGAAGGTGCGTATACATGCCGATTCGGCTCTTCCAAGTAGCGTATGCAAAAGAAAAAGCTTGATTTTCAAGGATGACTGATCTATCAGATCAGTGCTACTATTTTACTATTATCTGTCAATGAAGTCTTCTTAGATATGAATGTAAAACTGAATGCATAAGGAGGCTGGTATTTGATTGATTGATTGTATAAGTGAGAAGAAGTGATATTTATCGATGCCTATGTAAATCTTTGTAAGTTGACAATAGATATTAAAAATATTACTGGTTGGTACAGACTTGATTCAAAAGTTTATGTTTGCAGTAGTTTTGAAGATATACATAGGTTTGATTAACAGAAGTAGCGTATGCATGCAGTTTAGGTTCATCCAAGTAGTGTATACACTCTAATGCATGATTTTTGAGGTTACAGTTGGTTTTAAATGATGGTTCAGGGTTCTGGGTTTAGCACAATGTTCTAGTGTTAATGATCTAATTGGTCATGTTAAATGAATGTTGGTTGATGCAGTTTAAGTTTTAAAAGTTTTTGATGGGTCCAGTGTGAAAATTGGATGAAATGTGGCCTTCGGATTGTGGTGTTGTGATCTAGGAGTATCCAATCTGAAAATTCATGAAATGTGGTCCCTGGAGGAAGAAATAAGGTTGTAGCCTTCTATAGGTCGATGCCTACGTACTAGTAATCATATTGGCTAGTATAAGAGCTAGGGGGTTGCTGCTCCCTTCCAGTAGAAGCTGCAAAATGAGAGAAGGTTGTAGCCTTCTGCAGGTGGATTCTTGCATACTAGTATGAGTCTACACCAGTACAAGATTGTAAACAGATTTTATTATTATTAAAAGAAGACAGAGGCGACAATAACAGTTGTTTTTCACCCACATTGGGTTTCCACCTTAAATCTTGGTGTTCATGTGTGTTCCTTATGTGTCATGCTTTATTATACTTTTACTACACTATCTAATAAGTTACTAATGTACTGGTTTAAGATAAACACATGATAAATTGTCTAAATCACAATTTCTCTAGCTACACACTAGTTTCTTTAATCATAGTTTCATGTAAACGCTAGTTCACTTCACTGAAGTAGCGTATATAAATCTGTTTGGGAAATAAAATTATTGATTTGATAATATTGATTCACCCCCCTATTAGTATTATTTCCAACATAGAATGTAGGGTGGTCAAAGTGACTCATCCCTAACTCTAGCAAACTGATTCATTACATGCCATGTAGGCCATTTGACTGATGTACTTACCCTAGATAAGAGTAAAAAACATAATAATTACGTCATCTTGATCAATTAAATGAGTAAAACATCAATTTCCCAAAGGTGAAATTCAATTTGGAGAGAAACAATGAAAATTGGAGAAGATTGTCAAATGCACCCGTCCTTTGTCAAACGTGCCCTCCTAGTTCAAATGCACCCTCTCAGTGTCAAACACGCCCTCCAACTTTAGAGCTGCTTTTGGGTGCCTTTCCGGTGTCTAAAAGTGTTCCAAGATAGCTCGTTGGAAATCCCTTCAAGTCTAATTTCTAGATATGCTTTCATATTTCCATTTTGAGATAATTTTCCTTGTCAAAATTCCAATCTCCCAATATTGGTAAAGGCGCAGCGACCAAGCCAAAAGAAGAGGCAGAAAGGTGATTTTTTGATGGCTTTTGACCCATTTGGCTAACCATTTTTCCTCCAAATGCTTAGAAAAATCACAGGGTGGATGTCCTCATCATTCTGAATCCAATAATGATGGCCTTTTATCCATCATATGCCTCAAAAAATAGCGCAACACGCTAGGTGTTGAGTGTTTGACATATTGACCGTGTTGAAAATACTTTAAAAAACACAGAAAATTGTAACTTGCAAAACTTGGTCAAAAATTGTCAAAATTGGGGAGTTGAGGGTTGATCATCTGTTTGAGGTATGGAGTGATGCCTCAATAAGGATAGCTAACCTTGTTTTCTCCTCTTGTTTGGTCAAGGATTCAATTTTTGCACGAGCTCTTTTGAGCTTGGCTCTTGCAATTTTGTTTTTCATAGTGTAGTACTTAGCCATCCTTCTCTGAATATCAATTTCCCTTTTGGCCTTATCTGAGAGACCCACAAGATGAGTGTTCACCCTATTGAGCCAATTTTCCCAGTTTTCATTCACCATTTTTGCAAATTTCTCATTTAGGGTGAGCTCATTGGCTAATTCGGCCTCCCTTTGTTTTTCTAGCTCCAAAGCTCTCTTTAGGCCTCTTGTCCTTGGCCTTTTTCTTGGCACATGTTCATCAAGTTGTTCACCATATTTTCCATATGCCTTGTCAAGGAAGGCCTTAAGCTTTTCATCCTCTCTATTTTCTTGGATAAATTGAATCCCCGTGAGCTCATTTTTAACCTCAAATTGCATGTTCTCCTACTCAGTATAATATAATGTATTTGGCCCTTTGCAAGTTGACCTGGAGATCTCCTATGAGTGTATTCTTCTCCTTCATGAAAATGGTTGTGTTCTCACTATCATCATTTTCATCTGATTAACCTAACTGAAAAGCATGCTCTGTCTCATGGAGGTCTTCCTCCTGTTGTTGGATCTCTGCCTCTATAACCTTTTCCTTACCCTTTTGTGCATGGTTTTCCTATGAAGAAGGCAAGGCCTCTACCACAATCTATGGGGAAAACACTTGTCTATCCCCTCTTTAATAAGTATGTGTCAAGGTACCTAGACTAGCCTCTTTGGGTTGGCTGCTCTCACCATGCTCAATATTTTCTTGCTCACTGCCTTCATCTCTGCCATGTGAATGGATAGGCTCATGGGATGGTGAGGATGAAGATGGTGGTGTGGCTGACTAATAAGAGGAATATGGCTAATGTATGGGCTAAGGTGGAGGAATGGAGGTGGATGGATGACAAGATGAAGGTGCTTCTTGGCCATGTTGAATAGGTGGGACTATGAAAATCTCATTAGATATGAAAGTGTCCCATGCAATGTTAAGTTGATCAAGGTGGTGTTGGACTATCATTTTGATGAGGGAGTGGTGAAAGATGCTTTGCATTTGATGATCATAATCCTTCCTTTGGGAAATAACTGACATCTTGTCAATGTCCTGGTAAATATAATAGGGTGGATTGAGAATTTTGACTCTTGTGAAATGAATGAGTAGTCGAATATCATAGGAATAGAGCCTGGAAAACCTACCCTCACATGTGAAGTAGTTCATGATGATTTTCATCATGGGAATATATCTGTCTAGAAAGTAAGAGAAAGGAAAGATCCTCTTTCTCTCATTCTTGTATCTTGGTTTAAGATATGGCTCATAATAAAAATGATCTGATTCTCCTTGTTTAAACCATTTTTCCCTCATGTTTGGGATTCCATAGGCATCTGCTATGATAGAAAGAAATATAGTAAATGTGACACCAGCAAGGGTTACTTGGTTGTCATGGAGGTTGGTGATGAATAATCTGGTCAACATAGGATGACGTTGAATCCTAGACACTTTCTCACAAAACTCAAAACAACCCACATGCTTAAAACTTGTCACAGTGATGGAAAATGTTATGAGTTCTCTGGTGTTGGTTGGCTCATGTCTGATGATTCTCCCTCCTTTCTTATATTGTCTCCTCTCCTATCTTTCTTCCTCACCCTTACTTCTATGCTCTTCTTGCTCTTCTTCTATCATGAGTTGTTGTTGTCAAAACCGTAAGGAGATGATAAAATGGACTGTGGGTGTGGGAAATATGGAATGGTGTGAGGAGATTGATGAAGTGGGAATGGAGACGTGTGGTATGAGGGAGGTGAAAGGAGGTAGTCTTTAAGTGGTGGGAGTGGTAATGGAATGCTAAGAAATGTGATTTAAGAGTGAAAATATGTTACTAGGGTTTTTAGTTAAGTAAAACAGCAAATGATTATGAAACCCTATGTAGATCAACAATAGAGGGGAAGAGTGAATATGTTTCCCACCTACCTCATTACTGGAGAAATTGATGAAAAATTATGATCGTTGGAGAAAATGGAGCACATTTTAGGTAATTTTTGTACTTTCTAGGCAAATGTGCAACGCTCGGGTCAAACGCGCCCTCCAGCTACAGGCGCGTTTCACCCTTATAAAATGCACTGAATTTTTTGGCAAACAAGTAATGCTCAAGTCAAATGCACCCTTCATTGTCTAAATGCACCCCATGGCCCGATTTTTCCCAGTTTCACCTGAAATCTTAAAATTTTCTTTTGTTGAGGAGGCTTGAGAGTGAAGGAGTGAAAACAAAGGTTGAATTAATGTCTTTGAGGGCTTTTATTCTTGAATGAGTTTTGATTTATGATTTGCAAACCCATTATCTAATGTTTCATGTCACTTTTCAAACTTTCATACTAATTCTCTTTTGACTTTCTGACCTTTTTTTCTTTGACATATGGATGATGCTTTGGCACTCTTGATTTTCAGCTTTCAAAAAGTCTCAACTCAGATAGGTTAAGACTTTTTCAACGCACCTTGACTGGCAATGTAGCCAAGTGGTATATAGAGTTGCGAGGGGGAAACTTTGCATCTTTCACCAATTTGGCTAATATTTTCCTAAATCATTTCCAGTTGCCCATCTGTTACGATGCTGGTACTAAACTTCTAGCCAATTTTCGTCAAGACATGGCAACTCACATTTCTGATCATATTCAAGAATGGAGACAAAGAAAGAGGCTCATTAAAGCTTAAATTCCTCTGGAATATCGTCTCTAATGGATTTTGAAATCTTTACAACCTGAAATCCCTAAGGATGTCTCTCTATCTAGAGTCTATTCTGAGGAGCAAGCTATTTTTAGAGCCTAGCAATTAGAATTGCTTTACTCTCAAACTAGGATTCTACAAAAAGATTTGCCTGATGCTCCTGGGACTAAGGTTGATCTAGAAAAATTGAAGCCAGGTCCCCATGTGGATGGTATCGTTGGATCCATAGACACAAATGCAGTGAACCTGTTGAGCCAATTGCAGCAATTGTCTTTACAAACTACTCCTAAAAATCAGGTCACATCGTCTAACCCTTCATTTTCTCAACCCTCTTTGGTTAATGATGTCCAATCCTCCAATCCCAAAGGAAATCAAAATTCCAATGTGAAAAAGAAGTGACAAGGTAAGAGAAAGAGTGAAGATGGGAAGACTGAAGCAAATAAACCTGGCAATAATGCTGGTGGTGGTGGAAATGAGTCTAGAAAGAAAGTCAAGTTTCCATGCAAGCTATGCAGTGGAGACCATTTAACTCATCTCTGCCCAAAGATTAAAGACACTCAGAACTTGTTAGGGTAGCAAGGGACTTCTAGCTCTCAAGATGTGTTAACCAACCCTTTTTCTCAAGTGCAGCAAATGCTTGTTGGCACAAGTTCAAATCCTGGTACCTCCACAGGGGGAAACCAGGAAGGGGAAAAATCATCAAATATTTTCATGATGGGTTCTAATGTCCATGTGGCCACTCAGTCACGTGATTATGGTGAAGCTAAAACATCCAAGGACAAAACTACTCCCGGAAATACCGACCTTCATATTGAGTGACCCCCTATCGAGATTATACCACGGATACCGAAAGGTTCCGCTAAATGAGCGACTATCAACCCTAATGTTAGGGCAGCCCAAAATTACTCTGTTGTTGAGGATCTAGTTTAGATTCCATGTGATATGTCCACTTTAGAGGTGCTCCAGTCGTGTCCTAATCAAATAAGTGCCTTGTTGTCGGCAATGGGGGCAGTGGATCCAAACAATTCCTTAGCTCTCACTTTTGATATGCATAATGTCAAAAAGAGACTTCCTCATCATATGGCTTTCCAGATAAAGTCTACTTACTGGAAAACTAATATTTTTTGGACGGTTATAGATGAGGGAGCTTCCACATGTGTCATGTCTATGTCATGTTGGAAGCCATTGGATTTCCTTTGGTTGTTCCTTCACCTACCCTCTTGACAATGTTTGATGGTCATTCTCATAGGCCATAAGGGATTATACCGGCCTTTCCTATATGTGTTGGAGGAAAGGTCATTAATTTTGAAGTAGGATTCATTGATGCTAACCTAGATTACAATCTCCACTTAGGAAGGAACTGGGTATACGAAATGGATGTCGTTGTTTCGACTCCATTTCATGTCATTTGCTTTCCTCATGAAGGGAAAATCGTAAAGGTTGATCAATTGGATTATTCTCCAGTCGATCCTCCAGCAACTTCAGACTTTATTGTTCCTTTAGTGGATAACCCTCGTCCACATACTAAGAATCTAGGAGTTGGGATGTACTCTTCATTGATGGGTACATTCAATCTCCCCCCCCCCTAGCAACAATAGATACAATTTCATCATCCAAGTAGCCTTTACGGAAAGAGTTTTTTCAAACTCACTATTTCTCGGATCTTGGGACCTTTCCCTTATCTGGGACCACATCAGATGAAGGGAAGATAGGTGGAATAGAATATACTATATCTATAGCAAAGCCTAGATGTGAATCTATCGATGACTCTGCAGACAATTATCCTACTCCTTCCTTAGAGAAAGAGTTAGATGGTGATGTGGCTTATACTCAGACCCTTGATTCCACTTTTGCGTTGGATTGCTTGGATATTGTTTTTCCATCTAACGAAGCGATATTCGAACCAATAACGGCTGTAGATTGACCTTTGGAAGATTTACATCATCGTTTATATGTCTGTCCTCCTTTGCATGAAGTCAAGTCTAGGTCCTCCAATTTTCCTACTAGCAATGTTTGTACGATTCCTTTGGCTCCAACAAAATTTTTTGCTGAAGGCAATATACTGATTGGTTCAATGATTGTACCTATAAACATCCCTAGGAGCAAGTTGGCAGAGCCCCCTGATCGGCTCAACCTCAAGAAGTACTTTGCTTAGGTTTTAGCCAAGTAATGGCTTCTTTGTACATTTTGTATGTTTGTACATAACTCTGGGAGTTTTTGATATCAACACTTTTTGGTCTATTGTGGTAGGTGTTGATGTATGACTCGGTCTATTTTGGATTTGCCAATGGTGCTAGTCGGCACACTCGGAACCTCGCTTCTACAACTTGGGTAATCTACTATCCAACTAGTCAGTTGATTATGTCAAGGGGAGTATGCATTGGTCCCACTTCAAATAATATGGTTGAGTATACTGCCATCATTAATTTACTATCTGTAGCAATTTCTTATGAAATTGATTCGTTGGTAGTCTATCTTAATTCACAATTGATAGTGTCACAATTGAATAACATTTATCGGGTAAGGGATCCATGTTTATATCGCCAGTATTTAAGGGTGAGGTTGTTGCAAAGATCATTTACTTACATTAATTATTTGCACATTCCAAGATCTTATAATTGGTTAGCTGATTCTATCACTAATCAAGCATTAGATTGGCACATCATTCATTCATCACAATAAAATCAAGCATCAAAAAGTCAAAACTGATATATATATATATATATATATATATATATATATATATATAATATATATATATATATATATATATATATATATATATCATAAAATATCTCGAGTGTACATAAGTGTGTCCAAAATAATATACAAAAATTGGGACTCAAATGCCCATAATCATGTCCAGTACATCTAATGCCCCAGCTCAGGATGAGCGACTAAGTATGCAACTATTGCCTTGGCCACATGTCTAAGAGTGCGAACCCAGTCTCGTGGCATGCAAACCACATGACGCTGCACATCTATACGGAGATCCTCTACAGCCTCCATCGATACTCGGTGAGTTAGTCTCACCAAGTGTCGTTGAACTATGTGTATAAGTCACTCTGTGTCTGCAGCCGCCTCTTCGGCACCTCAGCCGCAACGTCCATGCCATGGGAACCCATCTGGTCGTATTGGCCCAATATCTGGAACATGATCATCATATTAGTCATTTGAATCCTATCAAAGATATTTTTCAAAATTCATTTTTTATATTTGAAAAATCATAAAAATCATAAAATCAAAAACATTTATTACCTATATCGCCCCATGTTGTGGTTGGTGGCAAGGCTAGATCAGGATCTCCTCGAAAGTCCAACCCAGCATAGGGGTAGTCGTCTACAACGATGATCTGTTGCTCCCACCAAGAGAAGAAGTCATCATCGAAATCAGTCTATAGAACGTCCCCACCTCCTAGTCATTTCATCAAGTCAGCCCACCTACCCACTTGTGGATCCCATGGGGTGCTGATCGAAACTAATACTCTAGGACGGATCATCAAGACCCTCTCAAAGAAGAAAGAGCACAAAATATTTCCATACCCAAATTTTTTGGTCTACCCCTTCTTGATAGAAGTAAACTGGCTCTTTAGGTTGGCAAGAAGAGGAGTACACCAATCAAATACGGTGGTGAGACAATATACCACCAAGCTCATGGCTAGCCGTGAAGCCTGGTGTAAGGAATATGATCCGTTCACTCTGGCTATAGTGAACAGGATGATCCTCAGTGATAAACTCTCCACATGCTTGATTTGAATTTGAATTCCTACCTTTTCTGGATGACCCAGGCAATATATAAGCACGTACTCCTCGATAGAGAGACTGCCTCATGATCTGCCCATGGAATGTACTACCTCTCCCCTCTGGGAAAGGCCTATGATGAAATAAATATCCTCAACCTCTATCTTTAGTGGCATTTGATCAATCATAAATGAGTCATCCTCGATGCTCTAGTAGTGAATGAGCATTTCGAGCAGGCGAGTGTTTGCTTTCATGTTTAGCATTTTAAAGAACTTTAGCAAACCGCATCCTCTTAAGGCATCTAGGGCATTAGGATCGTTGATAACCTCATTATCCACTAAGTCATGCTCTCTTTCTCTCCAAGTGACTGGCATCCTAAAGAAAAAACAAATTTGTACTGTTAGATTTTTGTTTTGAAGTTTTTGCGGCATATACGTGGGTCCGTTTCTTACACAGTCACATCTAGGGCCTGCGTATATGTAGGTTGCACATAACCAACCTGTATATACACTACGACAAATTTTTTAACAATAACTCAACGGTGAAATTTGAATTAAATTTTGTAAAACCAATCACAATTAAATGCAAGATAAGTTTAAGGGTTACTTGGTGATTTTGGGAAGATTTGAACGGTCAAATTTGGCGAATGGAAATGCTTGCTCCTTTTGCTTCACTTCTTTGCTCTCAAATCAAACGGTGATAATTGTGAGTTGAAAAACTATTTTATAAGCTTTGAAAATGTCAAATTTTTTCAAAACTTGATTTTTTTTTGTCTCATGCAACTTTTAACTTGGGAGCTTGGAATGTCAAGAACGGTTTGATTTTCAGGACATTTTGGATGCTTTTTTTACAATTTCGAGACAGTTCCATGACTATTGACCCATCATGGTAGGTATTGTTTTCTCACTAGAATATAGATTAGGGAAACCATTTTTCTGTTGCATTATGGATACTAGCCTCCATTTTTCAATTCACTTGCCATAGGGTCAATCCCATCATATTATGGTTCGTAAACCATCTTCACTCGCTGATCTTTAGATCATGACACGATGGTAGAGCCATCCTTTTCATGGGCATCGTAGTTAGCACCTCGCTAACATTTGTTGCCCATGCTGCTTCGATCTGAGTAGGCTCGGGAGTCCTCTATAGTCCTGCCATGACTTATGCGATGAAGACTCATTCCTCTTTGCTTCTTCGCTTCGTTATGGAATTATAGCCTAAAGGCTTCTTTGTGTGGATTTGTACTACTGCATTGCATTTAGACCATTTGTACCTTTTGGCCTTGAGCTGGCTTTACTTGGACTCGTGTTTAAGCCAACTTTTGGCCATGATGACTGCAAAATCAAAATTGCACTCCCTTGACTTTTGCAACTTGACACACCTTGACCTATGGAAGGAACACACTTTTGAGTGTCTTTGACCAATTTTCACCTCCCCGCATTGAGCATAGGATTGTTCCAATCCCAGGAAATAGATCATCTGTTTCACCGACACTCATTCTTTCCACTGTACTATAGCATTATTTTATTATTTTTCCATCTTAAAGAAAAATACAAAAAAAAATTATATATTCCAAAAAGAGTGGGAACGGGACAATATTTCCACTTATTTTGGAATCTAGAGTCAATCATGTCACCTGTGAACAAAGCACTTAAAACAAAGTCTCCTCAATTTGGGCGAGATTTAGTTTGACTTAGGTCGGCCTTAACCTTGTTATTGAGTCATTTCTCCCCCGAATGGTTATCTCTTCCAATCATATGGGGGGTTCGTTTGTGCCTCCTGCATGATGAACTTATAAAGAGTCATCATATGCTACCACATAATCACATTGAGTCGTGCATTTGTTCAAGGGAAGTTAGCCTGAGTCAACTTCTCTGTGGTGTCTCTTGACTCATTTTTCAGTCGGCCATCCTTGGTTTTCAGTGTCTTGTTTATCATCACATCAGTTATATTGGTCCTTTACTCATGCAGGTTTGAGAAGGTCTCCATTGACTTTTTACTAGTGGGTCTTGTCCTTATCGATGTCGACATCTTGCTCTGAGGACAGGCCTAAAGCCGCACTGTGGCCCAATTTATCATTATTGATAGGTCACCTTGTGCTCAGCATCGGTCAGTATCATGGGTCTTTGACTGATTGGTTTCCCTTGTGTTCAACATCAGCTTACACTATCACACATTGGGATTTGTGCAGTACCTTGATTTCCATTTGACCCTATTAGTGGATACCTCGCCTTTGTGTCATCTTTCATTATTTGTTGGTTTAGAGGGTTTTTGTCATGCGCTAGCCACATTTGTGTACGTCAAAAACGTGCTTCGATCAGGTTACTACAACTTTTTCGTTCGATTCCTTCCACATTATTGGCCTACGTGTTACACTCACTCTAGATTAATGAAGGATGCCTTAATGCCTTCCTTCTTGTGGATCTTCCCCTATCGACTATGACTCATTGCTCTGAGGCAAAGATCTAGAGTCCATTTGGTAGTACCTTCGGGTTTGTAGTCATTAGTGGCAGATCCTTCGCTATCGACAATGGGAAACCATCTTGTCTCCTGATTGATGGATTCTTATAGGTGTTCGACTCCAGCTCATCTAGTCACACTTGTTAGATTGTACTGGGTACCTTGATGCTCATTATCATTATCGGTGAGTAGTCTCACATTTGTTAATGGTATACATGAATGACCGGTAATCAAACGATTTCTCACATGGTCGACTTCAGATCAATTATTCTTATGGTGTAGAAATGTACCACTGTGGTCGATGAAGACCTCAGGCTGCATCAACATTCATTGGTTCACTTGATAGTTGCTCCTGTTGCTCCTAGTTGATGCCACCCCACCTTATATGTTGCAGTTATTCATGGCGACATTCTATATGTTGGCGCCTAAGTTTGTAGTGTAGTACCATCTTACTCCATCATGTTCATTTGGTACTTTTGGGATCAGTGTTTGATATCAGTGATTTTCTTCATTCTTTAGCATCATTAACATTCTTATATGTGATATTTAGACATACTTGTTTGATCGCAATTAGATGATCCATTATGTATTTTCAAGACTTCTATACTTGTATACTTAGTGGATCCGCTTGTACTTGATATGCAGACATGATTTACTTTCTCTGAGCATGGGTATGCCCGCCTCAGACAGTGTTTCTTTATGATCTCCTTTTGTGGCTTGGTAGGCTAAACTCTAGTAAAGTCCTTCTCAGTTTTTTGACAGGTTTCCTTTCCATGCACTTACTTAATACATTTCGACCATCATGTACCCCTTCTGACCTCATATATTAGGGGGCCTTTTTTATAGCTCTAAATCTCACTCTCGATATTTGTGATGCTACACTCATGGCCTAGGGCAACCCCTCCTTCCAGACCTGGTCCAAATACTTAAAAAACAACGTTTTACTCCCTATACGTGACATTGCCCTGAGCTAAATGCGTGTGTACACAGGTCTCTGCATACCCAACCCATGTATATGTCTTAAAGCACTTAAAAAAATTAAATCTCCTTAATTTTGGGTGGAGATCACGAGTTTTACCTATTGATTACCTATTAGTGCCTGTGGCCCAACTGTTCCCAACGAATTCCCAACTAAAAAACTACTTTGGGAGAAGTATAAAAAGGCTTCAATGGGAAGGCCTATGGAGGAGAGAAGAGAGAGAAAAATCACTCTGTTGAGATTATCCTTGTTCAAGTTTGAAGATCCTTGTGCTTCCAGCACTTCCCGCATTACAGGGAACCATTGTTTCCTTGAGTTATGATGTCTTTCCATTAGTTGAGATATCCTTGACTGAGTCATGGAAGGAGCTTGTTGAAGGCTTGAGATTGGACGAATCCGGAGGACGGTTCTGCTTGGAACTTGCAAAAGGAAGACTCAGGGGAAATCATTCCTTTCTATATTTTAGTTATCTATAATAAAAGAAGCACTTATCTTGTTCCTGATATTAATATTCTTCATGCTTATGATATCAGTCTTATGATTTACATATGAATAGTTGTTTCAATCTTATAACTAACTACCTTTCAATATGCTATGAAGTTGATTTCCTTATGATGCTTGGTCCATCTACTACTATGATTTCTTAAATTTATTATTTTGCAAATTGAAGGATCGAAAGGAACTCCAAGAGGGTTTGGACCCTGGCCAGATCTACCCAAATGAAGGACCCCCAGGTGCACCTCTCTTCATGTAGTTTGTTTATATTAGTATCATGGTTGTGTGGAATGCTTGTTTTTATTTATAGATAACCCCCACTCTACTAGGGTATTAACCCAACACCCTAGGGGACTTTGTCCCTCAACAATGTCTATGGCATGCTAAAAAGTGGCCCCTGCATTTTTTAGATCAAATGGAATCTTTGCATATTTGAATGTGCCCCAAGGTGTGGTGAATGTTTTCTTGTCCTCATCATCTTCATGCACTAAGACTTGATTGTAACTGGAGTATGTTAGGTCCTTATAATACTAGTGATTACCCCATTACTATTGTATTTGTATCCCTTATTAATATTTTTGTGCCCCTATTGTCCCCATATTGTTATTATTGTGCCCCATAGAATCCCTCTATTGTTATCTTTGTGCCTTTATATTATTATTGTTAGGTTGGCCTAGTTATATTATGACTCCTTAGACTCCTATATATAGAAAGGAAGTTTTGTCATTTGAATCATCCAAGAATTGTTCATTTATGTAATGTAAAGGAGGTTTCCCCCTCAAAGAGGCTGATTTCTAAGGCATTGATCTATCTTTTCTGTCTTTTGTGAGCTGGTTTCATAACATTTGGTATTAGAGCTTTGAATTCTAGGGTTTCACTGCTCCAAACAAGTCATCGTGGCATTTGCGCTATAACGTTTTTTCCTACGATGTTTCAGATGCTACAAAAAAAAACCCATTTGATAAGAAATTGCGCTGAACCTCGGGCCCAAATTTTAGAGCTTTTCGCACAATATTTGCGAAGATATGATATGAGGAAGTCGGTGTTTTTGCAGACTCCTGAATTACATTCCAAACAAGTGACTTGGGGAAAACACTCATAACGTTTGTTTTGAGCATCAAATTGAAATTTCATAAGAAGTTACAGAAAGAGGACAGACTGTAGTTTCCTGTGTATATTTTTCAGATCCTAAGGTTGAAACAGTGACACGTGGCACTTCAGACAATTTATTTCTTCTGAAAAGGTATATAATCAGGTCATCTTAGGAGATTGTGCATAAATATTTCTTGGGAATCTAAATTCAATTAGACTGATGGCATTGAAAAGAGGATGCAGAGGGTTACCATAGGTCTTAATTTCAGAACTGGAAGATCTGAAATTAGAGAGATACATCAGAGGCAATATCAAGCTCCTACAAAGTGAAAAAAGGTATGTAGATTTTTTTTAATTTTTTCTTAAGCTTGGTTTGAGAAATTATTTTGAAGGAATTCAAAGGGCATAGTATAGCATTATTATTGGTAACTAATGCCCTGAGGAAAGAAAATGCAAACACCTAGTAAGCAACATGAAAGTTGTAGCATGAGTTATGAAGAAGAGAAAGAAATGAAACATGATATATCAAAATTACGAGACCAAGTGCAACAAATGTCTCTCGCACAAAAAGTAATAGAATCTAAGATGGATGGTTTAAAGAAAGATGTAGAAACTAAGATGAATGATGTGGAAGCTAAGATGGATGATTTGAAGACAGGCATGGCAGATTTGAAGACAGATTTGACAAATTTTCTGTTAGGGTCCCACCCTAACCCCCTTATTCATGTCATGGGATCACGTCATAGTCAAGAGTCAATAAAGCCCATATTAATATTTGAAGTGGTTAACCCAGTTAGTTGCAAATGGGACCACAATTAGTTGTAAATGGGCGGTAATATTAAATAAAGGTTAAATGGGCGGTAGTATTAGATAGATGGTATTAATAAAACCCATGGTATTGGCCCGTGGTATTGCATGTAGGATTCATATATAAAGGATAGAGACTCCCTGCGAGGAGCATCATGTCTTGTTATGTAATCGAGCTCTGCTCTATTGGAGGTTGCCCCCTCGAAGAGGCCTGTGAACATTTCTCTTTGAGTAATAAAATCTTTGCTATTCTGTGTTCTGGGTATATTTTCTTAACATATTCTGTGTTCTCGATATTTTTCCACGCATATTCTCGGTTCGGTATTGCTTTGCAGGTTAAGAAGCATAACAAACTGGATTTCGTACAAACTTAAGAGGTATCAAAACTATATGTGCAACATACAATGTGTCCTTCCTTTGTTGTAATGATGTAATGAAGTGCATGTACTGAAGTCAAATCCTAAACTAATTGCAGAAAATGAAATGTTTGAAATGGAACCTTAACCTATTGCAAGAAATAAAATACAAGGAAAGAGACTGAAATCAAATGCTAAAACACACCATTTTCTAACTAACTGCTAAGAGGATTTTCTTCAAAAGAATGCTCAGTTAACATGTATGCAATCCTACTGTCCTAAGCATGCAGATTCAAACCATCAAACCTTCTACTGCTGTGCATGTAAATGAATAAAATAAATATGTTTTTCTTTTTGTCCTTTTTTCATGTGAGTGTGTGAAAGCTAATCTCTTTTGGTGATGTGGCAGGTGGCTTAGAGATGATGGTGGATGGTTGGAAGGCTTGGGAGACCCTTAGGTGACCTTGTGTGGCTTCTTGGAGGTTTTTTCTCAATTCAGCCTCAAAACATGCCACTACAGGAAAACCTACAGGATGTACTAAAAACCTACAGGATTCCACGTATTTCTACAGGATATAGCTGAGAGAAAGACGATGGGTGTTGGAGGTGATGCAAGGCTTAGGGAAGGTGGTTGGTGGATGGAATGGAGTGAGAAAATGCCTAGGATCACTCGGAACTCAGAACCAAGGATGGGAGATGGTTGGATTTTCTCAACATGCTTGGGGAATTTTCCATGTAAAATGATGAAATTGGTGAAGGTCTTAGTGAAAGCAAGGAATAATTATGGATGGATGAAGTTGGAAGGAAATTTGCTATGAAATCTTTCTCTACTTATGAAACACCTGCACTACATCAAACAATGATATTTTCCAAAAAATCATATAAACATGAAGAATTTCAATGAGCTAAAAAAACAAAGTTTAATGAGCTAGTTGTCTACTTCATGTATGAGGAAAATTTATGGAATAAGGTGAAGTCATTGATGAGATCTACTGTAAGACTGAAAATGGAAGAAATGGTAATTAAATCCTACACTTGCAAACTAGAAAAATGCTTACCTAAGTGAGGAGAAAGAGGGTTAAAATGGTCTTGATGTCATGGAGGTCAAGTAGAGGCCTAATGCCAGCTTCAATGATGATTTTTCTCAATTCGGGCTCAAAATAGGATTTCTTACAAGATGCTACAGTGATTTCCTACAGGATGTACAAATTTACTATAATTCATCGAATGACCAAGAAAATAAAATCCAAATTGGATGGGACAATTGTTTATTAACTAGGATGTCTTAGGTCCTCATTCCAAGTGGAATCACTAAAAAATACCTCTGTTAACCTATGCTAAAAAAATAGAAAAACATTACTAGTAGAAAATCTAGAAATCCGAGAACTAGTGAGCTAGTAAATCTAAAAAATGCCTAAGCAAATAAAGTGAAAATTCAGCGAGGTAATTTTTGGTATGAACTAGAATGTTTTCTTGATATAATGCAAGTGGAATCAACTTGATTTAAGCTTGTTAAAATGCTTTAAAAAAAAGAAGAAATTTACTGTTATTTGCTAAAAGGGAGGTCCAACAATCTAGATTTGGGAATAAGAAGACTAATTCAAGTAGCTCAATCATTGTTATGAAATTCCAAAGCTTTTCCAAGGATGAAATAATGTTTGTGATCCTACAAAATAAATTACGTTAACCATTTAACTCTATCCTACAACAAGAAATCATTAATACTAAATGTAGAAATAGAAATAAATAAAAACTAGAGATGCATCTGAATAAATAGTGAAAAGAAGGAAAGAAAATGATACAAAAGGGCTCTGAGGCTCATGGGATGGCCAAGCCCAAGGAAATTCAGAGACCTATGGAGGAGAACAAGATTTAGAAGCTGAACATGATACCAATCTTCATTATTTCCATCAATAGAATTACATCCCTGCAAGAAAATACAATGAGCTGTAAAAATACGAGTTCTCTCCACAATAACACTAATGAAAATCCATCCCTAGAGGAAAATTCAACTTGGTACTTATAAAAAATTATTAGGAATCATTCCCAATGAATGAAGGAAGCTTTCCCCACCAAAAACCATTGATTAGTGGATCTGGTCCCTTGATTAGTGGAACACATTCCTAGATTTTCTCAATCATTAGAGTTCCACAATCTGTGCCATAATTCCATAATATCTTGTTGATCTATTATTTATTATTCATCCTCCTGTAGTAGGGAACAAGTCCCTAAATTATCTCCTCCTCCAAATCTTCATAATATGCCCAATATTCTCATAATATTCTACAAAAATAAATAATATTAGGCACTAATATCCAATTATTCATAAACCTTCCTAATGAATATATTAAAGTTAAAAATAAATTATCTAATGCAGAAAGAGAGGTTGAATGTGCTAAAGGATGGTCATAGGCCTTAACTTATTGTTTAATTTAGAGGTATGAGCTTTAATTTATGTCTAATTTAGATGCCCATCAATTGTACAGGTGGTGCGATGTACATGTGGCATTGCGTATAGAATATGCAGGTGGTGCAGTGTACATGTGATGTTGTGCACACTTTGTACAGGTGGTGTTGTGTACAAGTGGTATTGGGTACATGTTATATATATATGTTACTGATGTACATGTAGTATTGTGTGCATGTCATACATGTTGTGTTGTGTACATCCAGTACTATGTATATGCATTTTGTAGTCATGGCATCGTGACATGTGTATTCGTTGTTTTACGCTTTGTGTACGCATATGTATTGTATTGTACATCATGTGTAGGTGTATGTATTGTTTTATGATGTACACCAAATGTAGGGGTATGTATTATGTTCTGTTATACACTCGGTGTAGGTGTATGTGTTGTATGTGAGGTGTAGGTGCATGTATTGCATGGTGTTGTATGTCATGTGTGACGTGCACTATGTGTATGTGCACATGGTTGAGGAGAAGGAACTTGGTGTTTGTCAAGTGTTACAACCGAATTAGAGTGCATACAGAATAAATACAC
>APFE030229475.1:57082-73548 GCA_000404065.3 Pinus taeda
GCTGTCATAGTCTATCCTTATAGCTCCCTATACTAACCCCATACTTGAACACAATATTTGCAACCAAACTGCTTCCTTTCTTGCATGAGTGGCTGCCATGTATTCTACCTCTATAGTTGATAGTGCCACTGCAGATTGTTTCTTACTCATCCAATTGACTACACCTCCAAATAGGTTAAACACATACCCACTTGTAGATCTTCTCTGATCCTCATCTCCAACCTAATCTACATCAACAAAGCCACAGATATCCAAAATTTTGTCCAATCCTGGTCTTCCTTGGTAGCACAAACCATAATCACTAGTGCCACGCAAATACTTGAAAACCCACTTCATTGCTATCCAATGTTCCTTCCCTGATTTTGACATAAACCTGCTCAATACTCCCACTGCATGTGCAATGTCTGGTCTAGTACAGACCATCGCATACATTAGGCTACTGACTATACTTGCATATGGAACACGAGACATATCCTCTTCCTTTTCTTGTGTCTTGGGAAACTGTTCAATAGATAACTTTACACGTATAGGAATACGAACCTTCATTGGTTTATTATCTTGCATACTAAACCTCTGCAATATTGTCTCGACATACTTCCTATGGTTTAATCAAAGCTTTCCCTTTGCCTGATCTCTTTTAATTTCCATGCGCAAAATATAGTTTGCAACACCAATATCTTTCATGTCAAATTTGGAGGACAATTGGGTCTTCAAATCCTGGATAATTTCTTTGTCATTTCCAACTAGCAACATATCATCCACATACAAGACCAAATAAATAACACAGTCACCAATTAATTTAAAATACACACAGTGATTTTCTTTGCTTCTAGTGAAGCCAAGTCCCAATATAAATGTATCGAATTTCTGATACCATATCCTTGGTGACTGTATTAACCCATACAGAGACTTCTTTAACTTGCATACACGTTCTTTCTTACCCTTCACCGCAAAGCCTTCAGGTTGCTTCATGTAGATTTCCTCTTCCAGATCCCTGTGAAGAAATGTTGTCTTCACATCCATCTATTCGACCTCAAAATCAAAATCAGCAGCAACAGATAAAAGTAATCTAATAGAAGTTACTTTGGCAACAGGAGAAAAAATATCACCAAAATAAATTCTCGGCACCTAGGAATAACCTTTTGCTACCTACCGAGCTTTGTATTTCTCCACCTTTCCTTCTGCATTTGTCTTCTTCTTGAACACCCATTTGCTGCCAATGGGTTTCCTTCCAGCCAGCAACTCCACCAGGTCCCAAGCCTTATTTTTGTGCAAAGATGCCATTTCATCAACCATGGCCTCTTTCCAGATTTTTCCATCTTGTGAATCTATTGCTTGCTTCACAGTTCTGGGATCATCATGAGTAATAGATAAAGAAAATTTTGAACAGAAAGTAGATGGACTATACCTTTCTAGTTGTCTTCTTTCTCAAACTGATCTTCTCACACCCAGAGTTTGTGGCTCTTCATCTTCTAATTCCTCCTCTATTGTAGAGTCTAATTCTTCCTCCTTTAGCTCAAACTCTATCTTCTTGAGTTCCTTTGGTTGGACTTCATGTTTAATAACATCTTTCACCTCTCTGAACACCACATCTCAGTTGTACACAACCTTCCTTGTTACTGGGTTCCAAAGCTTATAACCCTTTAAACCATCCTTATAACCAATAAAGATGCACTTTTCAGATTTACTATCCTACTTGGTTCATTTCTCCTTTGGAACATGTATGTATGCATCACATCCAAATACCCTCAGATATGAAAGAGAAGATTTCTTACCAGTCCATACCTCTTGTGGAGTTTTATCCTCCAATGTTGATGAAGGTGATCTTTTGACCAGGTAACATGTTGTCTCCACCGCCTCTGCCTAGAATTCCTGCCCTAACCCGACACCACTGAGCATGCTTCTTGCCCTTTCCATCAACATCTTGTTCATTCTTTTTGCAACTCCATTTTACTGAGGCGTATATGGAGTAGTCTTATGTCGTGCTATACCACACTTTTTACAGAATTCTTCAAATTCCTTACTGCAAAACTCTCCACCATTATCTGTCCTCAGCACCTTTATCTTCTTCTCTGTCTGTTTTTCCACTAGAGCCTTGAATTCTTTAAACCTGTCAAAGACTTCAGGTTTCTTCTTAAGGAAATATATCCATGTATTCTTTGAGAAGTAATCTATAAATCATACATAGTACACAGACTTACCCAGTGATGGAACCTTCACAGGTCCAAACACATCACTATGCACAAGCTCTAATATATTTTTTTCCCTCTTACCACCAGAGGGAAA
The DNA here is from genome assembly GCA_000404065.3 of Pinus taeda. NCBI lineage: Eukaryota > Viridiplantae > Streptophyta > Pinopsida > Pinales > Pinaceae > Pinus > Pinus taeda. Next base: position 59,369 of record APFE030229475.1, read on the forward strand.
ACTCACCTTATTATGATTCCCATATACACAATTTTCACAGAAATAAAAATCCAAAGAGCTATTACTCATACCTTTTACCATACCTTTACCATGAAGTATTTGAAGGCCCTTCTCTCCAATATGTCCAAGCCTTTGATGCCACAGCATGGTCTTCTCTCTAGAGACCACTAGATTTTTTTCTCCACTTTCAGGAACCACAGAACTATTGCACCCATCAACAACCGTGCTACCTTGCAGCTTGTATAGAGTTCCAATCCAAACTCCCTGCATCAATACCAGTGCTCCCTGAACCATCTTACAGGTATCCTTCTCGAACATTATTTTAACACCTACATCATCCAACTTGCTTACAGAAAACACATTTCTGGCCAATGCAGGAATATGCAGAACACCTGGAAGTGTTCTAACCCTTCCACCCTACAAATTCAAATTTAATTTTCCACGACCAATGACTCTAGCCTTCCTATCATCCCCTAAGAAGACATCACCACCATCGTATTTCTCATACTTGCAAAACCACTCTCTATGGGGAGTGAAGTGAAAGGATGCACCTGATTCAATCAACCATGCCTCATGATCTACATGCGTATTTGAATAAGCCAAGTACACATCCCCACCTTCATCTGAGGTGGTTTTCACCTTTATAGAAGGAGCATCATCATATCCCTTTCCTTTATCGGGAGCTTTATATTTACAGCCCCTTTTGTAGTTCCCTTCCTTTCTGCATTTCCAGCACACCACCTTTATAGGTTTTCTTAGAGATTTATATCTCCCACTCGATGACTTATTTTTGTTTCTATTCTAGGACCGTCCTTGTACAGACAAGGCATCACCATTCTGGGTCTCCATATTTTTCCTTCTCCTCTCCTCCGTCAGCAAGGATGAGACTATTTCATCATACTGCAAGGCAGTTGCATTGCTACCTATTGCAATAACCAGACTATCCCACGAATCTGGTAGAGAACACAACAAACTATTTCACTTATCTTCATCTAAAACTTTAATATCGCAGATGCTAACTAACTTACCATAGTGATGGGCCCCAGTATTGTAGCAATAATGCTGCAACTCATGGGACTCCCTTCTTTACTTTTATCAACCCGGTAGTTCGTAACAAACTTGGAAGCGATGGTGTTGTATGCACAAGTACTAGCTCTTGCCGCGACTGTCACTTGGTCAGCTGGCACAAGTCCGCTAGGAGCTTAAGCCAACTTATATGAGCTCTTAGAAGAAGCTTTTTAACTGATAGATGAAAGCTAACTCAAAGGATGCTAATATACTTGCAAAAAGAAGTGAAAAGCGAAAAGGAAATGCAAACCCTAGCAAACCCTAGTTTTACTGACTAACCCTACTGGTGCAAGAAAAATTATGAAAGCTATAGAAAGGAATGTCGTTGACTCTTAGAAAGGTAAAATTCATGTGACTAAGCTACTTTTGAAGTGAAATCTAAAAAGAAACATATTTTTGTATTTTTGAGTAAGTTGGTCGAATTATTGTGCATGTGCTTTAACTGTTTTTTACTATGCAGAGGTGGATTGGCGAAAGGAAATGCTTGTAGGAGGTTGGGAAGGTTAGAAGAGGGCATAAGGGGTCCCTAGCACCCTTCCATAGAGTTTCACAGTGATCGGATCTCAATAAACCGCTTTTGTGAGCTTCTACAGGAAGTCTGTAGGGCTTCTACAAGATGTTTTGTAATTTCTACAGGATGTTCCGAAAAGAGGGTTTTGGAGGGTTGATGGAGTAAAAATGGTGGGAAAGTGGAAATGGAGGTTGGATAAGGATTTTAAGGGGTGTAGGACCTAGTGAATGAGTCTAAGGAGCGATTGGATTTGTTCAAGGATGGAGGGAGCAATGATGCACAAGAATGTAGAAACTAGGGAAAGTGAGAAAACGTGGCAAATGAGAGGCAAGAATCTGAGTTAGAGGACGAAGCAGGTTGCATAGATGGAGTAAGGATAGATGAGGAGGTATCACAGGTAATTTGCACGTTATTTCCCAAAACTAATCAACAAAAGCTATGCAAACCAAAGATCTAACTACTTTAACCTAATTTGACCTAGAAACCATAAGCATGATGCACAACAGTTTATTGGCAGAAAATCACGTAAATCACTATGGAAACCAAACAAGAATGGATATGAGCATGTAATCACAACTGGTATCAACTTCTGCAAATGAGAATCTAACACTAATAATTGCATGATGAAGCAAAGACAGTGTTTTCGGTGGCAGCAAGGACACTTTGGTCCCAGCTCATGGTCCCACTGAGGGAGAGGTGAGATCAGAGGTGCTTGATAGCCTTTTTCTGAAGATCTTCTCTGTTATTAACCTATAAAATCAATATGAACATGAAAAGCTACTTTAACCATCAAAAGCAACCTAAATAACAAAACAAGATTTAAATCTAAATAGAAGATTTTATTCTAAGAATGCAGCAAAGACACATAAAGGTAAAAAAAAAAAGGTATTGGGCACTTGGGTTAGGCCCAAACCCAAGAGCTACAACCTCCTGAGAAAGATTAGAGATGGTGCAAAGCTGGATTCATTTTTATTGCTCAAGAAATAATAGTTACATCAAAAATTGTCTACAAGAAAAAGTTTGAAAATGTGCTAAAATGCAGAGCTAACCTACTGCCTAAAAAATGACTAAAATTGAACTACAAACTAGCTAACTTCTGCCAACTCAAATGAGGTCCTAAGCCCTCTTATTTATACAAAATGAGGACCCCAACATCCCTCCTAAACTTTTGGAACTCGGTTGCCAAAACTTGTAGCTAACAACAACTTTACTAGCCCTTGCTTGGCTACCCTTGTGATAATTGATGTGGTGGCCCTTGAACTCCGAGATGATGGTGGAGAATTTGAGGTAAGGGCCCATAAATGAAGGGGACACCTTCCTACAAATCCTCTTCCTTATTCTTCCATGAATTTGGCTGCCAAGTGCTCATTAAAACCTTTGATTTTGTCTCAAAATTGACCAAAAAAAACCGCACAAAGCACCCATTAGACTTGTTAGCATAATTACTAACCCAATTCACTCTATTAGCATAAATATAATAAAAAACATGCAATCAACTAATGACAATGGTGGATTAATTCGAATTAGCAGGCTAAATGAGCCCATATAATTATCCATTTTTGGGGCTCATCACATAGTATTAAATGCGTTCAGATGCTCTATCACCGAGTCTCTATCTTTCATGCTCAAGTTATACAACTTTTTCCACAAGAAAAGTTTATTCACCAGAGACTTATATTGGTACAAAGTCCCTAACTTGTCCCACAAATCCTTCGTTGTAGCTTCCCTTGATACATTCAGCAATATTGAATCTCAGACACACAATCGTATTGTGCTCTTTGCCTTCCGATCGACCTTCTTCCATTCTTCATCGGACACTCCTGTTGGTTTAGTACACGAATCTACTGTATCCATTGATCTTTATCCACCAACAGATCCTCCATCTTGAGTTTCCACAACTCAAAACTCTGACCATTAAATTTCTCGATCTCTATCTGTCCACTGCTCGTCATCTTCTTTCACTACCAGAATCAATCTCGCAGATCTCCCACTGAACAAGGTCTACCACAGGCCCGAGCAAAACCCCTCAGCAACAAAGGTGTCCCCTTGATGCCAAAACAGCTCTAATACCAAATTTAGGTTTTAACCCTGTAGAAAAATTACCTGCATACAAATTCTAAAACACATAAAATAAACAATGCGAGAGCATAACACATAAAACACATATGCACAGAGATTTCCCCTGGATCCCAAAACTGAGACTACCAACTTGATGTTTCATTATGTTCCTTTCAATGTTATAATACATATTTATACATGCCAAAGCGTCCAATACAATGGACCGAAAAACCATCGCGTCCAAAATCATGTGTTAAAATCATGCACAAAACCATAGGTGGGTCCGCTCAACCTAAAATAGGTTCCAAAACCAAAGTTTTACAGGGCACTTCCCCGGACCCCATAAAGTGGGGTTACCTACACCCCTCAAACCCCTTGTGACCCCCCTGCTACGCAATCAATGCAACGAAGTGGGGGCTCCGCACCCCCTCTAACCCCCCGGTTAACTATGTGGGCTAGTCATGGAAAGAATATAACACAACCCAATAGATGATTATAGACTTCTCATGGCTTATGTTGATGATAATTTTTGGGATGATTTAGAAGATGAAAACTTTCATGAAAAAATCTCTAAACTCAAAATATGTTTAGAAGAAAAGAATATGATCATAGATACCTTAACATACCAAATTGTTGGAAAAGAAAAACACAATGAAAAACTAGAATGTGAAATTGTGGGTCTAAGAAAAGACCTTGAGAAAAAAAATCTCTCAATCTTAGATTTACTAAAGGATCAGAAACTTTAAATGAAATTATCAAAGTTCAGCGTTCTCCTCTGATAAATACAGGCCTTGAATATACTAAAGAAGCATCTCAATCATAGAAGCCGTCAACCTCCACCAAAAGCTATCTTGATGCAACAAAGACTAGTAAACAGTATGAAAATCATTAGCAAAGGCATAAAGTTGATCACCAGGTAAATCATACTCAATTTTATCCAAGGATGAATATCAATAGAAGCCACAACCAACCTTAGGCTCAATTTGCTCCAAAGATGAATATCAATAGAAAATACAATCAACAACTAAATAGATTCGATGGTTGCAGAAACTTCTATAATGGACAATGTTTTTCATGTCATAATTTTGGGCACAAAGTTGCTCAATGCATTGCTTAAAAAACCATCATGACTACAGAAGCAAGAAATCAAAGGAATGTAACAAGGATCAATAGAAGTTCCTATAATAACTTTTCTCCTCTTGAAAATTAAATAGAATGCTCAATCTGTAACAACTTTGGTCATGAAGAATTTGAATGCAGGAGCAAATTTCGGAAAAAACATCAAAAGGAGAAAACGCCATTAAATCCAAGATAAGGAGAAGGAAAGAATCTCATATAGAAATATGTGGTATAGCCTTGTATGCATAAGGACAAGAAAATCAGTGGTACATCGACAATGGATGCTCCAAACACATGATAGGTGACGAAGAGAAACTTCACTCATATATTGCCTTAGAAAAGGAAAAGAATGTCTCATTTGGAAATGACACTCCAGCTGTCATAAAAGGTAAAGGTTCAGTTTTCTTGGAAGAAAAGGTTAAATCTGGAAATGTTATGTATGTAGATGGTTTAAAGCATAACCTGTTGAGTGTCAGTCGAATGTGTGATCAAGGAAATGAAGTGGTGTTTTGATCAAACAAATGTGTTGTTGGTGAGATTGATACAGGAGAGACCGTGATCAAAGGTACAAGAACTCCAAACAACTTATACATACTCAAAGGAGGACAACAACAATGTTATCTAAGCAAAAATGATGAAAACTGGTTGTGGCATAGAAGATTGGGACATCTCATCTTTTCTCGAATACAACAAGCATGAAGACTCAAGGTTGTTCGTGATCTTCCAGATATCAGCATCCCAGAAAATAGACTATGAAAACCATGTCAAATTGGTAAGAAAACCAGAGTTCACTTCATGGAAAAATAAGGGTCAGCTAGTAAGCCTCTTGAACTCGTCCACACTGATTTATGTGGACCAACAAGGAAAAATTCACCTCGTGGAGAAGAATACTTTATTTTGTTCATTGATGGTTTTTCCAGAATGTGTTGGATAGGTCTTCTAAAGCATAAAGATGAAGCATTTGAAAAGTTCCAAGCCTTCAAAGTTTTGGTTTAAAATGAATCATATCGAAAAATCAAATGCCTCAAATCTGATCGAGGAGGGGAATTTATATCGAATGAATTCTTTTACTTTTGTGAACAACATGGAATAAAAAGTCAATTCTCCACCACAATAACTCCTCGGCAAAATGGTGTGGTAGAAAGAGTGAACAAAACAGTTCAACAAATGGCTCAAGCTATGCTAGATGAATCTAGAAATCCTGTAGCCTTCTAGGGCGAAGTTGCATTCTCTGTCGTGACTATTCTCAACAAAGAAAATGTTCGAGTAAATAGCATTCAAACTCCACATGAACTTTGGTATGGTAAGACTCCTACTGTAAAATACTTTAAAGTTTTTGGAAGAAAATGTTTTATCAAAAGAACTGATGAAAAAGTTTGAACCTAGAGCAGATGAAGGTATTCTTCTTGGTTATTCTTCTGAAAGTAAAGGATATAAATGTTATAATAAAGACTTGGAAAAATTGTTGAAAGAATTGATGTTGTAGTTGATGAAGCATGCAAAAATCCAAAACAGATAAAATCAACAGAAGATTATGACAATGAGGAATATGGGGATTACATTCCCAAATCAAATCAAAACTATATTGAAGAAGAAACCAATGAAGCACCAAAAGAAGATATAATGGTAGAACAAAAGACTCCATCCAGGTATATTCAGAAAAAATAATCCAAAAACTCAAATTTTAGGGGAAAAGGAAATAGATGTATAGACAAGAAGAACTATTACAGGGACCTCGATCTATCTAGCATTACTATCTTCCACCTAACCTGAAAATGTAAATGAAGCATGCAAAGATGAATGTTGGGTCAAGGCCATGGATGAAGAACTTGAGAAAATTGAAAAGAATGATACTTGGGAATTAGTTCCTAGACCTCATGATAAAGATATTATAGGAACTAAATGGATATTCAAGAACAAGCTAAATGAAAATAGAGAAGTCATTAGAAACAAGGCCAGACTTTTTTGTAAAGGGTATGCTCAACAAGAAGGTATAGATTTTGAAGAAACGTTTGCACCTATTTCTAGACTTGAAGCCATAATGATGTTTCTTGCTCTTTCTAGCCTTCATAAATTCAAAGTATACCAAATGGATGTAAACTCAACCTTTCTTAATGGAGATTTAGAAGAAGATGTTTATATTGAATAGCCAAAAGCATTCGTTCTTGGAAATGATGCAAAACTTGTATGCAAACTCAAAAAGGCTCTCTATGGTCTGAAACAAGCTCCAAGGGCCTGGCATTACCGCCTTGACAAATATCTACACCAACAAGGTTTTACAAAAGGTTCTGCAGATAGCAATATATATACAAAGATTGAAACTGATAAATTGCTAATTATTATTTTTTATGTTGATGATATCATTTTTGGTAGCAATGAAGAATCCATGAGTCAGAATTTTGATTCAGTAATGCAATAAGAATTTGAAATGTCCTTGCTTGGTGAACTTACCTATTTTCTTGGTCTACAAGTTCAATAAACTAAAGATGGAATTTTTCTTTCACAAACCAAATATCTCAAATAGATCTTGAAAAGGTACGAAATGGAAGACTCTAAACTTGTATGTAGCCCAATGGTTACCGGATGCAGTCTCAGCTCAAATGATGAAATAGTAGCAGTACATCGACCAACCTACAGATCCATGATTAGCAGTCTAGTTTATCTAATAGGTACCCAACCTGACATCATGCATGCAGTAGGAATAGTTGGAAAATTCTAAGAAAATCCAAAGGAATCACACCTTCAGGCAATCAAAAGAATTTTCAAATATCTTCAAGGAACTCAGGACTTTGGACTATGGTATCTTAGAGATGCGGATCTTACTCTTCATGCATATACAGATGCAGATTGGGCAAGAAGTGTTGATGTTATAAAATGCACTAGTGGTGGTGCATTATATATGGGTTCCAGGTTAGTGTCTTGGTTAAGCAAGAAACAAAGTTCAATTGCTTTATCTACAGTTGAAGTAGAATATGTGGCTATTGCATCTTGCTGCACACAACTACTTTGGATGATGCAAACTTTGCAATACAATCAGATCACATGTACTCCACCCATCTTCACTCTATGTGATAATACAAGTGCCATTAATATTTCAAAGAATCCAGTCATGCACTCCAAGGCCAAGCACATACCCATCAAGTACCATTTTCTACGTGAACAAGTGCTTGAACAAAAGGTAAAATTGGAGTATGTTCCCTCCAAAGAACAGGTTGTTGATATATTCACTAAACCACTACCCAGAGAAACATTTGAATATCTCATACAAACGCTGGGAGTAGTTGTTGCATCATCCTATTGTTAGATCTAGTTTTTCAGAGGAAGGTTATTATATGCATGTTTCATGAAGTATAGTCATGTATACACGCAGGTTTCTGTGGGTGAAGAAGCGTATATGTTTTTCTAACAGGAAAACAATGGGTCAAACTCTGATATGAGTGCTCTGTCTGATGTTGATGATTACAGTCTAACGATGTGTTTTGTTCATTAATTTTTACTTAACTGAAAAAGATGCCTTGATTAATGACTTGTTAACAATGCACAGGTAGCACATGTTCAGGGGGAGCATTAGCCTTCACACGCATTCTGCATTGTTGGAATTATGGTTGTTGATTCTAGCCATGGCTTCAAATATTTATACCATTTGTTGCTTAAGTCATGTAAAAGTATAGGGTGTGATATGAATTCTCATACATTTGAATGAGTCCTATTAGACAAATGATGTAACTTGTATCGCCACTTTGCATGGGATGGATGATATAGCTTTTATTGTATTTTTTTCATGTATAAACAATTGGTATATCCCCACTTGGTTGGGTGGATGAGTCAAATTTGGTATATCCCCACTTGATTGGGAGATTGATGTATGTATGAGTCATTGGAGATAGGAAGGTCAAACTCACATAGTTGAGTTATAGAGTCATGTTATTCTTTTGGAATATATTTTGGCAAACTCTACATGTGCTCAGGGGCCACATGGATGGTTAGTACATCAAAACATGTACAATCATATCAGAACATGCACAAAGAGGGAGTATAATCAAAGAATTCAGCACGTGCCTAGGGGGAGCATGATCAATGTTTATATTCAGTTGTTCAAATATGACATTCTTCATATCAAAGGGGGAGAATATCTTGGTCCACCCTTTGCCCTTGATGTCAAAGGGGGAGAGTATTTTTGGTGTTGCATGTTATCTCTAACAGTCTCTACAGTGTGCAGTAATCAACACCAACATGGTTGCCATCAAGTCCAAAGGGGGAGATTGTTAGCAGTATGATACATGTGTTGTACTTGATGGAAACCTACTTATAGAAGAACAACTCACTTGTATATGGTAACTAGATGAATCTATAGGAGAGATATCAGATGTGACAGAATGCATGGCAATTCAAAGGAATCATTTTAGAAGTAATATGGAAAATTACAGTGTAACGGGTCTATTTAGAAGTAACGGGACATTGGTACAGAAGAACAGGAAGATGGAACTTAGGTCTACTGATCAGAATAAAGAATGTAAAGGAAAAGGTTGATGTAAAGTAGTTTAAGAAGTATACATAGGTCCACTTAGTCAAAATAGTGTATACACGCTAATCCACAAAACAAAAAAGAGTGTATACATGTGCATACACTCCCATAGGAGGAAAAACGTGTACATGTTAGAAAACCAAGGTTTTGGTCTGAGGTATTTGGTCCAAGGTATTTTGATCCAAGGTCTTTGGTCAAAGGTATTGACCCTAGGTATTTGGTCCACGGTATTGGTCCTAAGTGGTTTTGGTCCAAGGTATTGACAAAGGATCTAAGTATATAAGGAGGAGAAGATCAAAGGGTTAAGTGCACAAGTAATGAATATCTTATAAAGTGTCATATCAAAAGAAAATATACATGTTATGGGTCTCTGATGCTTTGCTTGATCTAGCCTAAATATGCACCTGAGCATTTGATGATGGATGAGATCTAATGATGGATCAAGATCATAATGACTTATTATTATTGAATGCTCTGATATTGGGCTAGATCTGATTATGTACACCTATTTTATTCTTTAAATATCATAATTTGGGTTTGTCTAAAGTCTGGAGGTGCAGTGAAGTTTTGAAGTAAGTATTTCTAGATCTGTATGCTGGTTCACTTTAATGAAGGTGCTTATACATGCCGATTCGGCTCTTCCAAGTAGCGTATGCAAAAGAAAAAGCTTGATTTTCAAGGGATGACTGATCGATCAAATCAGTGCTGCTATTTTACTGTTATCTTTCAATGAAGTCTTCTTAGATATAAATGTAAAACTGAATGCATAAGGAGGCTGGTATTTGATTTATTGATTGTATAAGTGAGAAGAAGTGATCTTTATCGATGCCTATGTAAATCTCTGTAAGTTGACAATAGATATTAAATATATTACTGGTTGGTGCAGACTTGATTCAAAAGTTTATGTTTGTAGTAGTTTTGAAGATATACGTAGGTTTTATTAACAGAAGTAGCGTATACACGCAGTTTGGGTTCATCCAAGTAGTGTATATACTCTAATGTATGATTTTTGAGGTTACAGCTGGTTCTAAATGATGGTGCAGGGTTTTGGGTTTAGCACAATGTTCTGGTGTTAATGATCTAATTGTTCATGTTAAATGAATGTTGGTTGATGCAGTTTAAGTTTAAAAAGTTTTTGATGGGTCCAGTGTGAAAATTGGATGAAACGTGGCCTTCAGATTGTGGTGTTGTGATCTAGGAGTATCCAATCTGAAAATTCATGAAATGTGGTCCCTAGAGGAAGAAATAAGGTTGTATCCTTCTATAGGTCGGCGCCTACATATTAGTAATCATATTGGCTAGTACAAGAGCTAGGGGGTTGCAGCACCCTTCCAGTAGAAGATGCAAAATGAGAGAAGGTTGTAGCCTTCTGCAGGTGGGTGCCTGCTTACTAGTATGAGTCTGCACCAATACAAGATTGTAAACAGATTTTATTATTATTAAAAGAAGACAAAGGCGACAATAACAGTTGGTTTTCACCCACATTGGGTTTCCACCTTAAATCTTGGTGTTCATGTGTGTTGCTTATGCGTCATGCTTTATTATGATTTTACTACACTATCTAATAAGTTACTAATTTACTGGTTTAAGATAAACACATGATAAATTGTCTAAATAACAATTTCTCTAGCTACACACTGGTTTCTTTAATCATAGTTGCATGTAAACGCTAGTTCACTTCACTGAAGTAGCGTATATAAATCTGTTTGGGAAATAAAATTATTGATTTGATAATATTTATTCACCCCCCTCTTAGTATGATTTCCAACATAGAATGTAGGGTGGTCAAAGTGACTCATCCCTAACTCTAGCAAACTGATTCATTACATGCCATGTAGGCCATTTGACTGATGTACTTACCTTAGATAACAGTAAAAAACATAATAATTACATCATATTGATCAATTAAATGAGTAAAACATCAATTTCCCAAAGGTGAAATTCAATTTGGAGAGAAACAATGAAAATTGGAGAAGATTGTCAAACGTGCCTGTCCTTTGTCAAACATGCCCTCCTAGTGTCAAACGTGCCCTCTCAATGTCAAACACGCCCTCCAACTTTAGAGCTTCTTTTGGGTGCCTTCCCGGTGTCCAAAATTGTTCCAAGATAGCTTGTTGGAAAGCCCTTCAAGTCTAATTTCTAGATATGCCTTCATATTTCCATTTTGAGGTAATTTTCCCTGTAAAAATTCCAATCTCCCAATATCGGTAAAGGTGCAGCAACCAAGCCAAAAAAAGAATCAGAAAGGTGATTTTTTGATGGTTTTTGACCCATTTGGCTAACCAGTTTTCCTCCAAATGCTTAGAAAATTCACAGGGTGGATGTCCTCATCATTCTGAATCCAATAATGATGGCCTTTTATCCATCATATGCCTCAAAAAATAGCGCAACATGCTAGGTGTTGAGTGTTTGACATATTGACCGTGTTGAAAATACTTTAAAAAACACAGAAAATTGTAACTTGCAAAACTTGGTCAAAAATTGTCAAAATTGGTGAGTTGATGGTTGATCATCTGTTTGAGGCATGGAGTGATGCCTCAGTAAGGATAGCTAACCTTCTTTTCTCCTCTTGTTTGGTCAAGGATTAAATTTTTGCATGAGCTCTTTTGAGCTTGGCTCTTGCAATTTTGTTTTTCATAGTGTAGTACTTAGCCATCCTTCTCTAAATATCAATTTCCCTTTTGGCCTTATTTGAGAGACCCACAAGATGAGTGTTCACCCTCTTGAGCCAATGTTCCCAGTTTTCATTCACCATTTTTGCAAATTTCTCATTTAGGGTGAGCTCATTGGCTAATTCGGCCTCCCTTTGTTTTTCTAGCTCCAAAGTTCTCTTTAGGCCTCTTGTCCTTGGCCTTTTTCTTGGCACATGTTCATCAAGTTGTTCACCATCTTTTCCATATGCCTCGTCAAGGAAGGCCTTAAGATTTTCATCCTCTCCCTTTTCTTGGATAAATCGAATCCCCATGAGCTCATTTTTAACCTCAAATTTCCTATTCTCCTACTCATAGTATAAGATAATGTATTTGGCCCTTTGTAAGTTGACCTGGAGCTCTCCTATGAGTGTATCTGAGTCAACTAACTGAAAATCATGCTCTGTCTCATGGAGGTATTCCTCCTGTTGTTGGATCTCTGCCTCTATAACCTTTTCCTTACCCTTTTGTACATGTTTTTCCTATGAAGAAGGCAAGGCCTCTCCCACAATTTGTGGGCAAGACACTTGTCTATCCCCTCTCTGATAAGTATGTGTCAAGGTACCTAGACTAGCCTCTTTGGGTTGGCTACTCTCACCATGCTCAATATTTTCTTGCTCACTGCCTTCATCTCTGCCATGTGAATGAATAGGCTCATGGGATGGTGAGGATGAAGGTGATGGTGTGGCTGACTAATCAGAGGAATATGGATGATGTATGGGCTGAGGTGGAGGAATGGAGGTGGATGGATGAGAAGATGAAGGTGCTTCTTGGCCATGTTGAATAGGTGGGACTATGAAAATCTCATTAGATATGAAAGTGTCCCATGCAATGTTAAGTTGATCAAGGCGGTGTTGGACTATCATTTTGATGAGGGAGTGGTGAAAGATGCTTTGAATTTGATGATCATAATCCTTCCTTTGGGAAATAACTGACATCTTGTCAATGTCCTGGTAAATATAATAGGGTAGATTTAGAATTTTGACTCTTGTGAAATGAATGAGTAGTCGAATATGATAGGAATAGAGCCTGGAAAACCTACCCTCACATGTGAAGTACTTCATGATGATTTTCATCATGGGAATATATCTGTATAGAAAGTAAGAGAGAGGAAAGATCCTCTTTCTCTCATTCTTGTATCTTGGTTTAAGATATGGCTCATAATAAAAATGATCCAATTCTCCATGTTTAAACCATTTTTCCCTCATGTTTGGGATGCCATAGGCATCTGCTACGATAGTAGGAAATATAGTAAATGTGACACCAGTAAGGGTTACTTGGTTGTCATGGAGGTTGGTGATGAACAATCTAGTCAACATAGGATGACATTGAATCCTGGACACTTTCTCACAAAACTCAAAACAGCCCACATGCTTAAAACTTTTCACAGTGATGGAAGATGCTATGAGTTCTCTGGTGTTGGTTGGCTCATGTCTGATTATTCTCCCTCCTTTCTTATATTGTCTCCTCTCCTATCTTTCTTCCTCACCCTTACTTCTATGCTCTTCTTCTATCATGAGTTGTTGTTGTCAAAACCCTAAGGAGATGATAAAATGGATTGTGGGTGTGGGAAGTATGGAATGGTGTGAGGAGATTGATGAAGTGGGAATGGAGATGTGTGGTATGAGAGAGGTGAAAGGAGGTAGTCTTTAAGAGGTGGGAGTGGTAATGGAATGCTAAGAAATGTGATTTAAGAGTGAAAATATGTTACTAGGGTTTTTGGTTAAGTAAAACAGCAAATGATTATGAAACCCTATGTAGATCAACACTGGAGGAGAAGATTGAATATGTTTCCCACCTACCTCATTACTGGAGTAGTTGATGGAAAATTATGACCATTGGAGCAAATGGAGCACATTTTAGGTAATTTTTGTACTTTCGAGGCAAACGTGCAACACTAGGGTCAAATGTGCCCTCCAGCTATAGGCGCATGGCGCCCTTATAAAATGCACTAAATTTTCTGGCAAACGCATAATGCTCAAGTCAAACGCACCCTTCATTGTCTAAACACATCCCATGGCCCTATTTTGCCCAGTTTCACCTGAAATCCTAAAATTTTCTTTTGTTGAGGAGGCTTGAGAGTGAAGGAGTGAAAACGAAGGTTGAATTAATTTCTTTGAGGGCTTTTATTCTTGAATGAGTTTTCATTTATGATTTGCAAACCCATTATCTAATGTTTCATGTCACTTTTCAAACTTTCATACTAATG
>APFE030229475.1:75031-86176 GCA_000404065.3 Pinus taeda
AAGGGGGGGGGGGGGGGGGGGCAACATTTAAGTCAGAATTCAAGGGAAAGATCTATGAAAATATTCTATGAATCCATCATTTATGAACAAGTTATGGGGGGAAGGTCGGATTTGAATTTGAAAATTCCTATAAATTACAGGTGGCTGCCCAGTGAAAAACACTTGGCATTTTGTGAATTGGGGTATTAAGCTCTCAGGCACGTATGAACCCTGAGATCTTTGAAGCCCTGATAGTGAGTTCAATGTTTGAGAAGTTGCCAATAGAGACGCGGGTGTGGTTGTCTAGAATTATGTCGGTGCCTACAGAAACCGCAAGTGTAGGAGAAGCAATGGCAGCTGAAGGAACTGTCCCAGAGGTAGTAATGGTAGTTGAGGGAGTTTCCCTAGAGGTTGAAAGCGTTGAAGTACCAACAGAAGTGCCTAAATCACCAAGGACACCCAGGCCAAGGCCTACACTGACCAAGGAGGGTCCAAAATCAAATAAGGATTGGCAGAAGGCGCAACAACCGATGCACGCATCACCCAGAAAGCACCCATAGATAGGAAAGCCCACCACGCAAGAGAAGGGAAAGGTGATTAACCTAGAGCCTGAAGCCAATGTTGAAGAACTCCATGTGGGGAGGATGACATTGATATGGAGGGGGTGGAGGAAATTGATGTGGAGGGGTCTAACCCCATTTCTGAACTGCCTGAGTACATTCCTCCATTTAGAGGCAAGACAAAGGTTCTGAAGGATATTGATGAAGGTAAGGTCACACTACACACACCCTTACTACCAGATCAAATCTTCTTTGAAGTACCGTGCCAGGGGCACATCCCCCTTTTAAAATTGGAGGACTAAGATTTGGCTGATGTGGAGCGCTTTCCCCATTTAGTGACAGACCAACTCATGCATCACGTCTTCTACAAAGGCTTTGGTATGACCACGCTAGAGCCAACGAAGTGGGTAAAAGGGGTGGATAAAGCGAGTTTATTAAACATGTTATGGGTACCACATTACAACTGCACACCCATAACCATGGTAGTGATCAAGCAGTTGTTGTTCTTGGTGCACGATGGGTGTGTGTGGCTAGAAGAGTTGATACCCATCATTGATATGCTGATCCATAGGATCACTCGGCTGCCGCATCTAGGAGAAAATTTAGCCATGGTGTTTGGCGGAAATACAGGCGAGCGCGACCTCACTAGAGCAATGAAAGACAAATTCAAACTCGCTAAGAAGCCGTGCAGCTATGCCATCACAAGTATAAATGACCCCACAGTCAAAGTAGCAATGCAAAACTTTGCATGAAAGATTATGCGTAAGTGTCGCGCAGATGAAGTGTCAACACCATTAGTAGCCTTAGTGGCCTAGTGCGCAGAGGGTGTACAATTTAACTAGGTGCGCTACCTCGATGGGGAGTTCCTCACAAACTTTATAGAGGCATAGGATCACAGCAAAACATTCCACTGTGCATGGTTGTTGTTGTCCATAGTGCTAGTCGCGTGGAAGTTACCAGAAGATAGCCAGTTTCCTCCAGTCGCACTCGACCTACCAGAAGCACCAAAGTTCACTTCGTTATGGGCTACTAAGGACTCTCAAAGGCTCAAGGACAGCAAGGTATTTTGGATCTTGATGGAGATGAGTATCCATATGGCCATCAACCACAAACTGTAGTTCTCACCAACCATTTTTGAGAAGCTGCAAGAGTATGTGGAGTTCAAGGCCAACTTCCACCATGTCTCAATACACGTGCAAAAGGATCCTAAGTAGAAATGGTATGACCTACCATACCTTGCCACAAAAGACACGATTACAGTGATCCTCAGCCACTGATCCATAGATTGGCACACTGTCTTAGACTTGACAGTTGGGTCTAGCAAGACCGCAAAGCAGCAGAAAAAGGAAGATGCCAAGCTAAATATGGAACAGTTGGCTGCAAAGAGAAAAAAGGAGGTTGAGGACAAGGCCAAGGCAGAGCATGCTACCATGAAGCAGACGGGAGGACAGGTGGAAGAAGAGGAGCGCGGCTCTGATGTGAGTGAGAAGTCGCATTCCTCAGAGACAGAGGAGGAGGACCAGAAGTCAGAATAGGGAGGAACAGACCTCGAGACTACTCTGTTCTGCATTAAGTGCAATAGAGATCTAGAGAAGATAAGGCCGCAAAAGAATTCTAAGGCCATCGATAATTCTCTCGATCCAATCACCTTAATAGAAGGTGATTTGAATGATATTGGTGATATGGTAAGGGATGCCACCGTAGAGTTGCTGCAACAGTTCGAGCTACAACAAAAGCAGGCCTTGGGTTCCATTCAGACAAGACTGTGTAAGCTGCAGATCTAGGTGTCACAGGTATAGACTAGCGTGGGATGAAGTAGCGCAGTGTCAACTAGTTTGGCGCCCGGCACAACGGAGACAGAGCTGGTATGCACACTAGATCCCTAACCAATAGTGCTACCAGAGGGAGCACTAACCATAGAGACTAAAGCTGAGAAGCCCACTGTCAACGCCCTCAAAGGATTTGGGCTCAATTTGGGCATGATTCCCAGTGAGGCGCTTCACATTTTGTAGGATGGCATGATCGTGGAACTTCGAGCCCACAAACAGCGCATGTTATAGGTAATCAGTGAGAAGAAAGTCAACAACGCTCAGATGATTGTACAAAGAGATTCCGCTATTGACCTCATCAAAGCCATCACAGAAAAAAAATGAGCACATAGCCAAGGTAGTGGCTAAGGCATGCAAGTCTATCCCAAAGCTGGACATTCCCGATGATGAGCCAGTAGATGTGCGAATTTGAAAGCTCACTGTTGGAGTCCATGATGCAAGAACAGAGTTGGAAAAGGTTGAGTTTGACTTGAACCTCAAGATTGTAGAACTGTAGTTGAAGGCCTAGCCTTCAACTTTGCCAGAAGTAAGAGAGTAGTGCAAGGCAGTTGTGAAAGGCATTGTGTCAGCAGTGAATAGCATAGTAAAGGATTTCACTACACTCTTCGAGTAGTCGCTTGAAGTAATCACCAGTCTGTAAGAAGATCCCAATGTACAGAGGTTGGAAACAGAGGCATAGGAGCTGTAGCAGGGATATGATGAAGTTAAAGTGATGGCATGCACCTTCACCATCACACAAAGGTTAGCACAGCTGAAGGAGGCAAAGGCACTGAAAGAGCAAGTGGACATAGCTCAGCACAAGGAAGTGGTGCTAAATGCTAACTTGAAGCCTTGAATGGACGAGGCATATTTAATCATGGCCACTATTGAAGGCAAGATGGCTAGTCTGTAGGCAACTCAGCAAAAGATATAGTTTAGATAGTGTAGTGCTAGCGATGAAGTAGTTGGTCAAGGAGATGAAGCAGGCAACAACACAGTGCACTGTCGAAGTTGTAGTAGTCCAAGTGGAGCTGAGAGGTCTTTGCGACAAGATCTTTGCACCAGCCAAGTGACACGAGGGCGAGTACCCATGTTTGTGTTGGGGGCCTGTTGGGAACAGGTTCCCTGGGGTCAATTTTGAGGTTAAAAGCCCACATTTTGGGTCATAAAGCCCGAATTTTGTATAAAGGAATGTAAACTCTCAACATTTTTTGGTCACAAAGCATGAAGATATCAAGAGTCAAAAAGGGTTTCCACCCTTAGTTTAGATAGGTTGTGTCAGCTTGATGAGATCTACCCTTAGTCTGTGGACCATGGGATTGTATAAAAAGGAGGTCTTAGATGAGTCTAAGATATTATAGTTCATAAATAGAGTCATTAATGAGTATGTGAAGAGCTAAGACAGAGCGTCTTAGTGTAGGAAAGAGACTTTATAGTTGAGTGCGTAGAGGCCTAGGGTAGAAGTCCACAGCTGAGTGTGTGGACCCCTGCAACTGTGTGCATAGGGCAGTTAGAATCTATACTTGAAAATATGAGCCATCTATAAAGAGAAGTATTCTGAAATTACTGTGCATTTTATTTCTGTCAATTGCATGCAATCATGTTATGTTAAGCACTGGGTTTATGTCTTATTGCTAATTTGATGCGCGAAAAGATATGTTTTCCTCTATTATATGAACATAAGTAGAGATAGATGTTTATGTAAAGACAATCTTAATTGCATGATAGAATTGGCAAACACTTAAGATAATTCGGGAAACTATACAGCAAAGTAGTTAGAGAGGCGCGTAAGTGTCAAGATTGCTTGTTAGGGTTACCTGAAGGATGATCACAAATCTTCACGGAGGTTCTAAAAGACTAATAAAGAAGTACATCGATAAGCCCTAAAGTCTTATCGATATGCGCGAAGGCAGAGTTAAAGTGTAAAACTTACATCACAACTATCTTAGGGTGTAGAAACTTGGTTCCTGCATCCCCCCACACTGCTTCGAGTGAGACTTCAGTCTGCGCTCTATTTGGCTGACTAACGTTGAACCTAGGTCAAGGCCCATCAAGCCAACACCATGTTTGCAGGTGCTACAAGGGGTGCTAAAGGAGGGTCTAGACTGCTACAGGAGGGTATGAACTACTACAAGAGAAAAGATAGGAATCTACAGGGGAAAATTAAAAGGGGAAAAATAGTCGAAACCACTAGAGATTTTCCTCAAACCCTCATGCACACAAGCAAAATCATTTTGGAATGAGTAAGTGGCCTCCTCCCTCTCTAAATTCCCACACCTATGTGAAGAATTATGTTTGAATTGGGTATTCTGTATCAAGAAATTGTGCAATAATTTCCTCTAAAATTTACTTGATGAGAAGGCAAGATAGAGATAGAGAAAAAAAAAATTTTAAATATATCATCCTTCTCCTCCTCTGATAAAAAGGAAAATTTGACAATATCTCTACACCTGAGACTGCTTTGAGGCCAAAATTCAAATTCACCTGAAATGACCCCAAGGAGTAGTAGAAGCAATGGGGAGGTTTCAAAAGGAGAAATACCATAGACACAAAAAGAATCTATTAACATCCCCCTATTTTGGGAATTTTCCTGAGACATCAGTGGATGCGGTTCTTTGACCAATTGACGGGGTATGTTGATGAGATCACTCAAGGGATTTCTATGACACTAAATTCTCAGGGATAAAATAGTGTCACTATTATTTTTATAATATTTTCCATCTCTTTGAATTTTGAACTCATAAGCAGAGTGACTACCCTTCCTTTAGGAGTTTGATGGAGCGAGGATAAAGTAGTAAGTGTCACAGCCAGGAAGAACATCTTTTTTCATAGAGAAAATACTATAGAAGATAAAAATGGAGTGAGAAGAGAGAGCCTACCTTACCCCTGCGATGAAGTGGCCTATCACATCATCAAATACATATATTTTGAGGGGAGGTTGATCATTGTGTATGCCTATAATTTTAGGTTAGTCCATGAGCTAAGGTTCAAAGAAGAATTACCCACTCCATAGAGACTCAGTGTTTGACATTTCCTCTTGTGGTCTATCATGGAAATGAGCCAGAAAGTGAGAGAAGAGAAACACCAACACATTTCCCATCATGGCCTCATTAAGCTGATTTTTATGGATGCCCTTAGCCACTTAAGTAACCCTATGATATGGACTAACTTTGTACATAATTAAAGGGAAATTTTTATTGAAACAAAAGTCATTACCTCCACACAGCAAGAAGGAATGCCAGCCTCTAGTATTGGGGATAGGGAAGGAAAGGAGGAAGCAGAAACCGAGGAAAGAGAGGAAGGAGAACAAAGAAAAGAGGGAGAGAACCCTGAAGAGACCACCAAATCTCAACAGACAGAAAGACAAGGACAACATATAAGACTC
Source organism: Pinus taeda (assembly GCA_000404065.3). Taxonomy (NCBI): domain Eukaryota; kingdom Viridiplantae; phylum Streptophyta; class Pinopsida; order Pinales; family Pinaceae; genus Pinus; species Pinus taeda. Next base: position 80,764 of record APFE030229475.1, read on the forward strand.
TCACAAGGAAACATAGAGTAACAAGTAGCTAACACATTGGCCACACTTGGTGCGCCTGTCAAGTCCAAAAGAAAGTAGCCAAGGCAAGGCCGCTTATATTTTAAAACAAGGAAGAGCACCAATATAAGGTAAGGAAAGCCTCAACCTCCTTCAAAGATACCTATCACCATTGATGAATCAATAAGAAAAAAGGAAGAATTGGGACCTAGTGAGGAAAATATTGAGGAAGTTACCTATCCTAAGGCCAATACTATGAAACCTATGCTACCCATGGGGAGGCCCACCACTAGAGCAATCACATTTAAAATATTCAAGACACAAGCTACCCTATTACAAGAATAAATAGAAGAGACACAAGAGAAACAGGGGCTACTACAGGAGGAACAAAGGCTACTACAGGAGGAACAGGGGTTGCTACAGTGGGAACAAAGGTTGCTATAGGAGCAATTGGAGGTGCTATAGGAAGAGGCAGCCACTCCAAAATAAGAGGAAAAAGGCCCCCAATAGTTCCAAGAGCCTTATCCAAAACCTAATCTAGAATCCTACTACAAATTTCTTAAGGGAGGTAGGATTATACCTAAGAAATTTGCTATCCAACTCTTCTTTGAGTTGGAGAAGGAAAGAGGTAGAACACATAAATGGATGAAAATTGAAAAATAAAAAAAAGGTATAATATGTGTGCCTCATGGAGGAGAAATTTAATGAAATGGGTGGGAATTGAATGACTTGAGACTAAGTGAGTCAGACATGAGGGAACAGCTACAGGCAGAAAACACAAGGCTAAGAGAGTAGTTGCAAGAAAAAGAAACATAGCTTGCCACTATGGAAAGATTATCTAGGGAACCCATACAATGCAGAAAGCCATCCAAATCCTATGCAATTTTCCTCAAGGAGAAGTGGTTTCAATTCCAGATAAAGGCACTAGCATAGTATGTCTACTTACCTTTCCAAGACTACAAATAGATGATTGAATTTTGCAAAAAGGAAAGTATGGAGGACGAAGCCAAACTAGTTGAGTTTTACATGCACAATCTTATCCTCACAGACCTGAATTTTTGGGACCCCAAATCAATATTGGGAGAAATGAAAATGATTGCATTATCCTCTTCATTGAGCCATGAGGAAACAAGGGCTGAAGAAGTGAAAAGGGTGATGGAAAAGGAAGAAAAGGATCCCTTATACACCAGAGAATAATTGGTGAGCCTAAAGGCTATCATCAACAACCACAACCTCATTTTCTCTTATCTTGAATTGGAACTTCGGTACATGGCATCCCAAGAATAATCCTTATTACATTTTGAGGATACCTTTAGGATGTTTGGGACAGAAATTTTACAGGATTCGAAAAGAAAATCACATTCCCTGCCTCACAGTTTACAAATCAGAGAATACAACTCTCAAGAAGGATGAAGGAACCCTTTGGATAGAACCCCACTCTACAATAGGATCATGCAAAAGCTGGAGATAAAGTGGATAGGACTCAAACTTAGTCCTCCCTTAATGTTGGGCCTACAAGAGAGAAGAAAGCAGGAAGAAGAAAAAAAGGAATGGATAGGCATAGAGGCAAATGTAGGTTTATATCCATATCAAGGCACACCATATGACGTGCCTTGGGATGTCAAAGAGGCCATCAAGGCCATGAATTAGATTCATATCAGTCACTGAGATTCTCAGAGGGTTAAACACCTTCATCAGGGGTGTAATGATGGGGCCCATCAATAGGAAAAATAAGTTTTTTTGGATATATTTACTATGCATGGGCTTGATGGACACAACTAGATAAAATATAGGAGGCTTTTCCACCTCGTTAACTCTCCAACTCAGCTTGATATCATGGAATCGTCACCAAAATCTCTAATTCACTAGCAGCTAAGGAACTCTGAGTACATGTGAAGGCCAAAGGAAACCATATCCACAAATCTCGATATTTTGGAGGGAATCACTCCTATTTTCAAGGGAGATCCCCTCAGCTACTTTTTGTATAAATAAGCCATCCAAAAGGATCATTAGAATTCAAATTTTTCTAGCAACTAGGGATATCTACTAAGGACCTAGTGCTTGACATTGTTATCATCTTTCATATGATTTATGTGACATTTATTTTCTGTTAATGGGAATTGCACTATTGGTAGATGGCATCTAAAGTAGTTTTGACGGGCTGAAACCCTTGGGTTTGGGCCCAAACTAGAGGCTTTAGTTCCTCTCTTGTATTTATTCCTTGTTCCTACTCAAGTTATTTTAATTATTTTCTTGTTTTATTAGGTTTTATATTACAAAATTTGTAGTTGCAAGTTTTCCTATCACCTCTCTTATGGGAAGAGTGATTGGAAGATCTAAAATAACTACCCAAAAATACTCTTTTATGGTTTCTTGGAAATTTTTAAGTATGGGATTGTAATCCTTCTTCATGTTTAGTTTCTACACTTCAGGAGATAGTAGAATTGGTTTGGAAATTAGGAGTTTTGTTGTGAGTTAGAGTAGATTTCAATAAAATTCAACTCGTTTTTTCCATGTTAATTTACTTTGTTGTAATAGTGATCATTTGATGAATGTGTTTGATTGGTTTGCAGGGATTTTGTTGACCTGCAAGGGTGGGCACGCCTTTATACATCAACATAGTCCACTCCATATCTCTTCTATACACCTTACATTGCTTCCACACTCTGCCATTGATACCACTCTGCTAAGGTAAATGGAGGACACCATGGTCACAAACTTTGATGCAAGATAGACATCTGAGGGGTACTAGACTTGGCCAAGGGGATCCCACACCCTTCACTCACCTTCTTCTACCTTCATCCACCTTCTTCTACCTTCAAGGCACCATTCCAGTCTTTAAAAATATCGCGGACCCCCCTCCTATAGTAAAATGAGGCCTCCTGTAGCAATACAGGGCCTCCTATAACACTTCATGTAGCAGACCTACATTGTTTTCTTCAACCATATTCACTCCAAATTTTGACCCTTCTATATTGAAGTTGAATATTTTGGTCAAATTTGTCATTGACATCAATATGGAATTGTTTGTGATGGAAAATATTATTGTGATACATGCCCTAACCTCATGCAAACCCTAAGAGAAAATCCTAAGCATGAAGATGATGCATGATCTAATGATGGATGAAGAAGTGCTTACCATGAAACCCTCATAGGCACATGCATGCATAATAATGAAAATATGATGTTCTAGCCTTTTTGAAGATGCTTATGACGCCCTTAAGTACATGAATTTAAGCCTAAGTGTATGGAACCCTAAGCCTATGAATAATACCTTCACATACATGAAAGAAGCCCAAATCCTAATGAATAAGCCCTTGCCCTAATGAAACCCCAGCTAAATGGTGTCCTTTCTCTTGATGAAGAAGCCCTAATCCTTTATACCTTGACTCATGATGATGGAAGCCTAATCCTAAGAGTTCCATTAATGTCAAGGCATGAAGGAGCCTTTAACCTTAGATGTCATAATCCTAAAAAATTGAAGGCCTAATGTCTATGAAGAAGGAGCCCTATACATAAAATATTAAGGCAACCATGATAAACTAATGATTTCAGTTCACAAAAATATAAATTTATTAATGAAAAATGATCTCATTTAAATGTGGAATTGGCATATGCTTGTAGAGTATTTTTTCTTCTTTTCAATAAGCTATCACTTGCCTTCTAACTTCTCGTATATTGAGAGAAAATATTTTTTTCAAGATTGAAAAAATATATTCGTTATGCTAACTAACCTAAGCCGACTTATGTAAGCTTGACATGCCTCTTCCAAGGACGTGTCCTTTCAATTGGAAAACCACTATAAATATAAGGTTTAATTCATCATTTCAGAAATCAATTTGGTGAAGATTTCAAAGGCAAGGTAGAGAAGAAAACAGAGGTCAAGGAGAGACAAAAGAAGATTAAAATTTGGGCACAATTTATTGTTAAGGTATTTTTTCTAGCTCATACCAGAATAAAAACTTGTGTATGATTCCTTGTGAAGGCTCAAACCTTGGGTAGATACACCTACTGGAGATCAGACTAAGTCAAGAATTGACCTAAAGAACTCGGACCTATAGTTGAAGAAGCTTGGAGGAATAGTTAAGGTTCAGACAACTACTTGTGGTAACCTAGACACAGTCTTGTGGCTCAAACCTATAACAGTCTACCTTGCACACTCAAATTTGGACATAGAATGGTCCAATTTGTAAGGCTCAATTTAATGATTGTTGGATAGGTCTCAATCATATGATCAGTCCCCTTGCAGAAGGCCTAGTTTGGATTACTTAGAACCTACAATAACCTACAGGAGATCAGATTTGTGACAGTTGTTGTGGAAGTGTTGCTGGCTTGGACTTAGTATTTGTATCATAACCTTAGACTTGTGAGAAGCCTTGCTTGTTGAAGGCTCTGTGGAAAGAGTGGAGCTCAGGCTTATATTAGATAACATATATTTGTATCTTGGATATATTTGTGGAGGAATTAAGACAGTCTCCTATATATATATACTTCAAACCTATGTTTAGTAACCATTAGAGAATTGTGATCAGTAGTGTTAATTTTAGATAACAATAGAATTTTCTATGCTTAGAGAAATTTTACTTAAATTCTTCTTATAATTCTTCAAAAGTTCATCAGAGAGAGAGAGTAAAATATACAATATTCACTAGCCCAATCATAGTGAAATCTAATCAATCAAACCGCTGAAACAGTGATCCCTAACTAGAAAGTCAATGTTGGTCAACAAGGAATATTTTTACCTCTAAAACAATTCGGTCAACTTGACCTCCAACAGCATGTCAATTCAGCCCAAAAATAGTTCGAAAAATTCTAGTCAAATATGGTCAACAAAATTCAACATTGTAGCAAACCCTAGCACAGCCAACACTATTCAAACAAAGGTCAAATAACCTCAAATTTCATGCCCAGAACTACAGCCTGCCCAAACAGAAATACCCCACACAAAACCATAGTCAAAGATGGTCAACACTAGTCAAAACAACCTTCTACAATTTTTTATCAACTCTGGTCAATACAGGAACAACAAAATAACAATCCCTTCTTCACACGTGTCAAGAGAGAGAAGCCTCAGAAATCTGTACCCAATCAAGAAGAGATAGATGTCTGAAGTGAGTGAAGTGTCCAAATGAGGAGGAGGCACCTTGTATTTACATGAAAATGTTGAGGATGATTAGACGTGATTGTTGGGCTTCTAAGCCTACATTAGTTTGTTGGTTGACCTTAACTATTTATCCATAATCAAAATAAATTCATAATTCCATTTCTACATGTCAAAATGGGATGATATTTAGATCAATCCTACACCTCTCGGAGAGAGGAATCCAATAAAAATATCAACTATCTCATATGAGCTGTCCAAGGTGAAGTTTTTCCCTAGTTTCCAAATTTAACACTCCCTCTCAACTAGGGAGAA
>APFE030229475.1:88737-104335 GCA_000404065.3 Pinus taeda
TGACCAGGCACATAGATTCTCTATTAATTATAAGTTTCATTGTAGCCCACAAATGTTCCTTTCTTCCCAGAAGCATCCAATTTGCTTCTCTTTTCTTTCGGCACATGAAAATATACAAGACTACAAAAAATTCTAAAGTGAGAAATATCAGGTTTCTTACTGGTGAAAACTTCTTCGGTATCTTTGGATTCCAATGCTTGATGAGGGAATATATTTTGAACATACATGGTGGTGTTTGCAACTTCAACCCATAATAACTTCGGAAGGCTTTGATCATGATCATGGCACGAGTGGCTTCTACGATAGAATGGTTCTTCCTTTCAGCAACACCATTTTTCTCAGGAGTATATCTGGTAGTAGTCTCCCTCTTAATGCCATCTTCTTTACTATAGTTTTTAAACCCATTTGATTCATATTCTATTCCATTATCGTTCCTCAATATTTTTATCTTCTTCCCGGTTTGATTTTCAACCAAAGTTTTGAAAGAACAGAACCATGAGAATACTTCATCCTTCCTCTTCAAGAAATATATCCAAGTCTTGCAAGAGAAAACATCCACAAAGATAGCATAACATAAATATTCTCCTAATGAGTCCATGGGCATTGCACCACATAGATCAGAATGAATCAATTACAATATGTCAGTAGTCTTTCTATCACTTGGGGGAATGGTCCCCTTGTATGTTTTCCTTCGTCACACCCTGGAAAAACACCTTCACATTCTACTTTAAATTCGAGCATACTTGTCACTGTCATCCTCACATCATGTAGAGCCCTATAATGTAGATGAGAAAACCTTCTGTTGAGTGCTAAAATGTTTCTTTTAAAACTCCTAATTACCTCACATTAATCATCAACCCAGGCAAGTCCTCTTATTTCAAGAGTGTACACAATATGTGCAACCTATAAATCCAGAGAGTAATGTTTTTTAAGTTGAACTATAAAACTTGATATAAGAATAAGCAGATGCATCTAATAAACTCAAATGGCAATTATTAAAGGAAATATGACATCTAAGCTTCAAAACTCAATCCTCTACTGAAATCAAATCTCACACAAGCAACTCAATTAACAACAACATCAGTCGAGAGTACAGTAACAATAACTCATCTCTTCTTGGCTGATTCAATCTAAATTATACTCAATCTCTGCAAAGCAATCAAAATGGAAATGATATCAATTTGAGAGTTCAATAGCGATAACCAAACTCTTTACAGCTGATTAAATCAATCCAAATAATTATCTAAGTAACTTAATCTGCAATGAATGTAAACTGAATCAAATGATAGTGTCGTAATCATATAAAGCACAGATATTCCTTCAATACAGGAAAACAGTGAAAAGTGCATAAAATGGGAAAATTAACAAATTAATCAAACTTGCAAAAATCAAAAAGATATAATACAGAGAAGCAGTTTAATCCACCAGAGGTCGGGCCCTTAGCCACTAGCAAATGTTGTTGAGCTACTTCAGATAAGGCGAATGAACAGCAACCTCAAATTATATATTAATCATTGAACTTGAGTAACATTACAATATGATCACGTTCTCTTGACAGCACAAGTTTATAAAGTAAAATTACAATTTGAGATAACGGAGATCCATCCCCTTTCCTCATATCCTATCTTATTCTATCTTTAATCATCTATCTAACCTCTAATAATCCATCCCCCTCTTTGATCTCTGTTCTCATTTAAATACACAGAGAGCAGAGAGAAGTTACAACAAATATGATTACAAAATGATTCCCATAACAAAATTAGATTTTTCACAACAAATTGATCAGCAAGATCATATTTGAATTATCTTTCCATTGGCATTCAACATGAGCAGGTCGAATTTGGTATTGCAACTGAGATAATTTGGAAACCGGCCACAATAGTGAATCTGAGAAAAACGTCTTCAGAGAATCTTCTATTTCTCTTAATACGAACTGAATTTGAGAAAACTGCTCATCACAAAACTAATTCGGTCCATTCTGAACAAAACCCATGTTTCGTACTTTCCAAATTCTTCTCCATTTGCCTGAACCTTCAAATGCAAAACTATCACTTCTTATTCCAACGAATTTCTGAGTTGGAATATTTAATGATGAGCTGGAGATCAAATCTGCAATCTAGAAAATATCTTGGAGGCTAAAATGGTCAGTGATGTTACAACAAATTTATTAATAAACCATCAGTGGTAAAATCATGCATAATAATCATCAATTTATTAAAAATAAAGGAGAAGAAATAATATTTATCCATAAGAGCATAAATAATTATAAAATGGAATTATATGATAAAGCATGATAAATGACGTGATAAAGAAGGGTAGAAATAGATGAAATAAGTGTTAAAGAGTGATAATAATAATGACAAACTAGCAGCCCAACATACCCCCAAACTGAATATATTGCATGTTCTCATGCAACCCAAAGACTCTGTATTAACCAAGCAATAATACAAAAATTGTTCATCCCAACTCATGAAATGGATGGAACAAATGAATTCTCCCTCAAATAATGAATATTAAATTTTAGCAATCTTGATGAAGTCATAATAATTTTTACATTGATGTTCAACTATATGCATATGAAGTTGCAGCAAAAAATGATATAGGTAACAGCAAACTCCATTAACCATTTTCTCAAAAACTACAAACCAAATTTTGTTGAAATTTTGCAAGTAGATTTCTACTATATTAATGCTTCTATGATGAAAAAATCAGATCATTTTGATACAAGGATCATGAGATACAAACAAAATGGATGCAGGTTTGTGTATTTTAATGGTACCTCTTTGTTATCCAGAAATCACAAGCATTCAGTTCATAGTTTTAAAGATATATGCAAATCAATTTCTGCACTATATAAAAATGAAATTGTATGTCTTAAATGATAAAGAAAGTAGAAAACATCCATCATGTGTAGCAATTTCTCCCCCAAACTGGAGAATTAGAATGCCCTCATGCAATGCTAGAAAACAAATTGAGGTGGTTGCTACAATCTGTTGAAATCTATGCTTAGTGTAAAACAACATGGAATAAGCGAGGTGTTGAGAATAAATAAGAAGATCAATGAATGATATAGAATATTAATGGCATGGTCATAATAAATAAATAAATGAAAGGAACACTCCCCCAAACTGAAAGAATCTATGTCTTTGAAAAATGAGAAGTGGTAAAGATGTGGAATGAATGATAATAAATAATGCTCAATGGATTTTCATGAAATTCTCCTAAATTTGTAATAAATTAGAAAATTATGCTATTTTACCTCAAGTTTTGCCTTCGAAAAAAATGTGGCATGACATATATGGACTAGCATTTGTTGAAATTGATGTAGGCTGATTTGATGCTGAAAGTGATGCAAAAAGTGGAATCCAGGCAAGCACATCATGTCTGAACAATTGTTCGTATTTGCGAGTTTCTCAAGTCTCTTCTGTTAGTTGCAATAGTGTGGCCTTGCTGCAAATAGAATTTTGCCCATACTTGTTGTTCTCCTGTAAACAATTCATTATTCGGCATGCAATTTTCTTAAATCCAGTGTGTTAGTTTTGAATAGAAATAGATAAGATGCATGCAAGAATTTCAATCATAAAAACTTTTGTATAAATGCAATACTAATATTTTGATAAATCATCAAGTTATGGCAGAGTTCAATAATTATATCGCATGTTATCCCATAATGCATACATTCCCCCCTCCAATTGAAAAAGGTATTCCATGACCATAAAGCATATGAAAGGTGTTGTGTTGATGGCACGGCAAGGAAATGAACAATACGACAGTAAATGAAGCAGAGTACACATATCAATGATAGGACAGTGAGAGGTATGGTTATAATGAGAGAAGAGTGTGTAAACATAGTTATGAATAAGAGAAAGGACACTTTGGATTGATGATAAGTTATGCGGAAAAGAAAAAGGATAGCAATATGCCAAAAACATGCTTTGTTGATAGTATTCTAGCTGAAAATAATGCAATCAGAAAACAATTTCTCAGGTGTAAAGGTTCAAAACGGGGAAAAATTAAGGAAAGAACTTCTCTGATAAAGAGAGAGAATAAGAAAAGGGTATTATAGTAATAATTAACGATAAGATATAACTTCAATACCATAAGCAGAGCCTCTGTTGCCAACAGGCATCCATAGCCTCGATAGGATTTTTTTTTAACCCGTATGAGCCAGAATCCTCAATTTATAAATGGAGAGTTCTAGTGTTGTTCTATAGAAGAGATCAGTGTGCTGATGTGGTAACCAAATAACCACACTGACATTCACTGGGATGTAGCAAAAGTGATCAGAATGGCTCGTGATGAAACCTCTTGTTCCAAGGATATTTTGGCTATCCAATGGATCATAACCCTGATGTGGTGGCCATAGTGGGAATGTCACTTTGCTACATCGTTATGAACATAGTAGGTTGGCTCTTAATGAGACCCCCTGTCCTCTATCTATAGGCAAACAAAATTTTTTATTACACATTTTTATGATAAATAGAGGGAGGCTCAGTACTCCTTAAGAGTAGGGATGGTGGAAGAAGTTAAATCATGTCAATAGAAAAAATATACACATAATCTCATTTATTACAGACAGAGAAGATTATAACCAGGAAGGATGGAACCAGCATGGTATTAAGATGATCAATTAGTATTATGTACAACATAAAACAATGCAGTAAAGTAGTATATAAATAATTGTGTCCCTTTAGAAAAGAATCTATCATCAAGAAGTTGTCATGTTAAAGATCATAACATGAATGATATTAACTAGCTTTAATAGAATTCATAATTCTTGTCCTCATAAAAGTAGTGTACTTCATGCCATGAAAGAGAATCAATAAAATGTGGTTAAGATGAACTAGGAATAATCCCACAAGAGGAAGGAAGGGTTGTTCTCGAAAATACTCCCAAAGTGTTGTTCCCTTGAAGGAACAGAAAAAATACTTGAAAAAGTGTTGTTCCCTGAAGGGAATAGCAAAAACACTCGAAAAAGTGTTGTTCCTTGTAGGGAATAGCAAAGAAAATGCATGTCAAAAAGTGTTGTTCCTTATAGAGAACAACAAAAAAATGCACACAAAAAAGTGTTGTTCACTATAGGGAACAGCAAAAAAATGCACACGAAAAAGTGTTGTTCCATGTACGGAACAACAAAAAAAAATGCACACGAAAAAGTGTTGTTCCCTGTAGGAAATAGCAAAAAAATGCACGCGAAAAAGTTTTGTTCCCTATAGGAAACAGCAAAAAAATGCACATGAAAAAGTGTTGTTCCCTATAGGGAATAGCAAAAAAAATACACACAAAAAAGTGTTGTTCCCTATAGGGAACAGCAAAAAAATACACGCAAAAATAGTTGTTCCCTATAGGGAACAACAGTTGTTCCCTATAGGGAACAGAAAAAAATTAAAATTAAAAAATTAAAAAATTAAAATAAAATAAAAAAATAAAATACACACAAAAAGTGTTGTTCCTTATAGGGAACAGCAACTGTTCCCTATAGAGAACAGCAATTGTTCCCTATAGGGAACAGCAAAAAAATATGTGCAAAAAAAGTGTTCTTCCTTATAGGGAACAACAGTTGTTCCCTATAGGAAACATTAGTTGTTCCCTATAGGGAACAGTAAAAAGTAGACGCAAAAAAAGTGATGTTCCTTATAGGGAAAAACTGTTGTTCCCTATAGAGAACAACAAAAAATACACGTAACAAAAGTTTGTTCCCTATAGAGAACAGCAATTGTTCCCTATAGAGAATAGCAACTGTTCCCTATAGGGAACAACAAAGAAAAATAGGAAAAAAAATGAGAAACAATCATCTATATTGCTCTGAGCAATTACAATCCAAAAAAAAAAAAAAAAAACCAATTGTATGTACAAGATTCAAAAATAAATTCTTTACGAGACTAGTGTTGTTGAAGATTGGCCTTCTGCGGCGAGAATTTGCATGGTGGGGTCCTCATTGTTCAATCGCCAATGGAGCAGAAACTACAATTTGAAGTAAGCAACACCTGAAACACAAAAACATAAGAGAAATCAGAAAATAAACAACACTTTATTTAAAAATAGTATGTAAATAAATAAATTAAGTTAAAATAGCTATGATGTTATTTCCTAAGCGAATTTCAATGTGTCAAATGGAAAAAAATGATCTCTTGGAAAAATGTATTGGCGGCAGCGACATGAATCTTCGAATGGAAATCAATTCTTCATTTCTTCTGTTATGAATCCGTTAGGTAATGAATTTGATGAAATGTCCTTGTTTCATTAAAATTTCTTTCAAGAATCACTCATCCATAAATTGACCTTCTTTATTCTCCTAAGACTTGCAAAAAACAAGTGTCTACGTGCAATAAAACATTAAATCATGGAGAAAGAGAGGTGATCGGGCTCCTCTAATGCAAGAATTATACAAAAAACTAACAAGTAGTTACTCTGTAAAATAGATCCACAGAAAAAATAACAAAGTAAAATTTATTTGTCACTTGCGGGAGAGCAGTGGTCGACCATACTGACCAGCAGTGTTTTAATTACAACTCCTTTGTTTCTCATCAAATTTGAGTGATTCCAAAGCCAAATGAGAGGTACTTCAAATATATATCACCAACAGAAACAAGTTATAAAAATTCAATGATATGATATGTCAATTTTACTTAGAACAACCTGCATAACAGAGTCATTTTCGATTACCTATCTTAGACCAACAGTTGATATTTTAAGCGTAGATTTTTCGTTTAATGACGGATTTGAATGATTAAAATTGGAAATGAAATTAGATTCATTTATTTACCTCCAATAGAAACAGGTTTTGAAAACAAAAATAATTGATGGGTCAAATACTCTAATGAACAGTTGGAAAAATAGAGTTTCAAGAGTGTTGATTTACGATAGACAGTCAGTGTTTTGGTCATAAATTTTTCATACAATATCAAAAATGAGTGATTCAAATTTATTTCTAAACTAGATTCATATTGGAATATACTATAGAAACAGGCTTTTAAAATATAGTCATTTAGGCCTCCAAAAACTGATTGTCCCAACTCTATTCTTGAGCTGCCTAATAGACACCCTATCAATGTTTTGGTTATAACTTTTTTGTTTCAAATCCAAATTGAGTATTTCAAATTGGGTTGAAAATTAAACATCAATTTCTACTTACAATATAAATATCTTTTAAAAAAATAGTCATTTAAGCCTCCAAAAACTGACTATCCCAACTCTATTCCTGAGCTGCCTACTAGACACCCTGTCAATGTTTCAGTTATAATGTTTTTATTTCAAATCCAAATTGAGTGATTCAAATTGGGTTGGAAAGAAAACATCAAGGGCTACTTATAATATAAATATGTTTTAAAAATGCCTCCAAAAACTGACTATCCCAACTCTGTTCCTGAGCTGCCTACTAGACACCCTATCAATGTTTTGGTTATAACGTTTTCGTTTCAAATCCAAATTGAGTGATTCAAATTGGGTTGGAAAGTAGAAATCAAGGGATAATTAGGATAGAAACAAGTTTTAAAAATATTTCCTTTTTCCCCTCAAAACATGACAGTCCCGATAGTGTTTTCAGAAATTTCATCAAGCCCACAAGCCAAAAAATATGATATTCAAGCATTTTTTTCAAATTGGTGATAAAAATGAATATGAGTGTTTGTAGAATTGTTATTTCCATTATAATTCATCTACATATACAAATGAATTAAAACATTTATCATCGATTTTGATTTCCACAACATGTTGCAACAGAAAAAACAACTATTTTTACATAAAAACAAAATGTATTTATTTATGTCCTTATTTTTTTATTTTTTACACTAACCTACTCTAATTTGAAAAATGAATATGATTACGTATAAAAGTACTTCTAGTGGAACCATGTTTGAAATAAGGCTTCAAGTATGTACATATCCAAATTTGAAAAATGCATGTTAATAAATATTAGGGTATGAGAAGTCAACTTCCCTTGAAAAGATGGTGTCAAAAATTGTTGAAATATGGAGTGATGTTGCAAACAAATGATGGAGTGAAACCAATATTCAATATATCCTTTAGTTTCTTGATTTCTCATAGTCATCATACCATGAATTTCTTGAGCTTTTAAAATGGCTTGTTAACGCAAACTAGAAGAAACCTCATTTTTTCCATAAACTTTACAATTTTTGAATTTGAAACATTCTGAATCTCATTGTAAGTTTTCTCCAATGGTGCATGTGAGATAGAATGGGTGAGAAGGGTGGGTAAATTTTTTAGTTCAACACTGTAAGCATGTTGTACTAGTTTATTGTGGTGAGGGTGTGGAATGAGTTGAGCAGAAACTTCTGTATGGAATGGAGCATTTTTTTGATGTAGTTGATTGCGTTGAGTGGATGATTTTTATAGGCAAGCGAAATGTTGTGGAAGCGTTGGTGAAGAATATGGAGGATGTGTTTGTGCTACAAGATGAGGGAGAGTAGTCACGCAATCATAAGATGAACCATGCCAAACTTGTAGACAAGATTGGTGGTGGTTATATTGAGATGGACATGGTTGCCTTAACACATGAATATTCCATAATGGATTATGCAAGTAAGAGAATGGAGAGGAAGTGTTTTGAGCCATACCTGTAGATCATGAGTTCCATGGTTTTGACCTTGTTGCATCTTCCTCATCTCTTTGATATGCTACTTCCATCCTAGATAAAGAAGAACAACTATCTATGGGTTGCTCCTTTCCGTAATAAGGGAAAAACACTTCTTCAATTTCTTGATTTTTCTGAACTTGCAGAACATCCAATTTGAACTTAGAAAGCTAATAAAATCAACTTTAAAATTTTCAAATAAAACATTGATTTCATCTCTTATGTCTCTTGTTCTTGTAGCAGATTTGGAAAAGAAAGAAGAAAAATCTCTAGAATTCTTACCAACCTTGGAGATTCCTCTTGAATACCTTATGCACAATTCACAAACATCATCATATGACAATTGAAAAACATCACCTTTTCCCATTAGATTTAAGAGTTATAAAAATTCATCTTTGATTCCTTTAAGAAAGAGTGTTTTTAAGATCTCTTTTTCCAAATACTTATGCTTTGATTTTTGAAGGTTGTATCGGAATCACTCCACATAATCCTCCAAGATTTCATCTTCCCTTTGTATCATATCGAAAATATCTTCATTGGATTTGTGGTAGTCTTGGTACTTCTTCAAGAATATGTTCTTCATGTCCTCTCATGTTTGGATGCAGTTCCCACCTAGGCTCGTGAACAATCAAAGAGCACTCCTTTTAGAGTAAGAGGAAACACTTTCAATCTTTGATCATTAGTACAATAATCATATCCTCTACAAAGTATTTCAAACTCAAATAAGAATGTATCTGGATCTTCATTTGTCAAACCATGAAAATTTGGTAGAGAAGATGGGGAAATTATGTGCATTTGTGTCACTCCTCCTAGATCTTTGATAGGAAACACAAAATTAGAAATGTGAGCCATTTCTTACCATAATAGAAGATGTTCTTCGTGTTTCTTTGAGGATCCTCCTTCAAATTTTCCTACCAATTGGTTAGTGAAATGGGTGGTGCTTACATCACCACTTGAGTGGAATTATGAGATTTTTAAAAAAATTCTACCTCTAAATTTCCTATTTCAATTCCTACGAAATTCTGCTGAAAAGTGGGCAGAGGAGAAAGCACTTTACTCGCTTGTTACGCAGGTTCTTACCTTCCATTTTTAATACCCAATTCTTTCACAGCAGACAAACATCAAACACCTACTTCAACTTCTATGCAATTGTGTTGAAAAGCGAGTGGAGGAGCAAGCATTTTACTTGCTTGTTACGTAGGTTCTTACCTTCTGTTTTTAATACCCAATTCTTTCCCAGCAACAAAACATACATCACTCTCTATGAAATGGCAACACTCTCCCCAGCAATGGCACCAAAATGTTGGGTCCTAAAAGGTGTCTTTTAAAACTCCTAATTACCTCACATTAATTATCAACCTGGGCAAGTCCTCTTATTTCAAGAGTGTACATAATATGTGCAACCTATAAATCCAGAGAGTAATGTTTTTTAAGTTGAAATATAAAACTTGATACAAGAATAAACATATGCATCTAATAAACTCAAATGGGAATTATTAAAGGAAATATGACATCTAAGCTTCAAAACTCAATCCTCTACTGAAATCAAATCTCACACAAGTAATTCAATTAACAACAACATCAGCCGAGAGTACATTAACAATAACTCATCTCTTCTTAGCTGATTCAATCTAAATTATACTCAATCTTTGCAAAGCAATCAAAATGGAAATGATATCAATCTGAGAGTTCAATAGCGATAACCAAACTCTTTACAGTTGAATAAATCAATCCGAATAATTATCTAAGTAACTTAATCTGCAATGAATGTAAACTGAATCAAACAACAGTGTTGTAAATCATATAAAGCACAGATATTCCTTCAATACAGGAAAACAGTAAAAAGCGCGGAAGATGGGAAAATTAACAAATTAATCAAACTTGAAAAAATCATAAACTTATAATACAAAGAAGTAGTTAAATCCACCAGAGGTCAGGCCCTTAGCCACCAATGAATGCTACTGAGCTACTTCAGATAAGGCGAATGAACAGCAACCTCAAATTATATATTAATCATTAAACTTGAGTAACATTAGAATATGATCGCGTTCTCTTAACAACACGAGTCTGTAAAGTAAAATTACAATTTGAGATAACATAGATCCATCCCCTTTCCTCGTATCCTATCATATTCTATCTCTAATTATCTATCTAACCTCTAATAATCCATCCCCCTCTTTGATTTATGTTCTCATTTAAATACATAGAGAGCATAGAGAAGTTACAACAGATATGATTACAAAATTATTCCCATAACAAAATTGAATTGTTCACAACAAATTGATTAGCAAGATCATATCTGCAATATCTTTTTATCAGCATTCAATAGGAACAGGTTGAATTTGGTATTGCAAATGAGATAATTTGGAAACCAACTGTAACAAAGAATCTGATACAAATGTCTTCAGAGAACCTTTTGTTTCTCTTAATACGGACCGAATTTGGGAAAACTTCTCTTGAAAAAACTAATTTGGTCCATTCTAAACAAAACCCATGTTTCAGATTTTCCAGATTCTTTTCCATTTTCCCAAAACGTCCAATGCAAAACTGTCACTTCTTTTTCCAGCGAATTTCTAAGTTGGAATATTTAATGATGAGCTAGAGATCAAATCTGCAATCTGGAAAATGTCTTGGAGACTAAAAGGATGAGTGATGTTACAACAAATTTATTAATAAACCATCATTGGTAAAATCATGCATAATAATCATCAATTTATTAAAAATAAAGGAGAACAAATAATAGTTGTCCATAAGAGCATAAATAATTATAAAATGGAATTATATCATAAATCATGATAAATGATGTGATAAAGAAGGGTAGAAATAGATGAAATAGGCGTTAAAGAGTGATAATAATAATGATAAACTAGAAGCCCATGGGGCTTTGGATTGACAGTGAATGGGTATACTGTTAAGGCACTCCTTGCGATAGGTCACCGGTTCAAATCCCCTGTGGGTGCGTAGGTAGTATTATATAGAAAAAAATAATGACAAAATAGTGGCCCAACACCTTTAGTGTCATAATTCGGATTGAAGTGATGTGTCACAAAACATAGTTCCCAATGGGCTTCCTCCAACTTTATATATGTTATCAACCCTGAAGCCAAGTGTAAATACATCTTTGAAATTTTTATTCCACACACATATCTTTCCATTGATGAATGCCACCTTGAATCCTCTGTCCTTCATCATGAAGATAAATACCAGGTGCTTCTTTAGATTGGGTACATATAGTACTTCTTATAGATGAATTGTCTTAGCTTGATTCAATTTAATAGTAACATTCACAACTCCCTTTATGGGATAGGTTGCACTGTCTGCAAGGATAATTTCCAAATTTGTATCCCTTTCAATTAGATTTGAAAGAGATTCCTTATACCCAGTTGATATGTTGTTGAATGTTAGTTTCGTTGTACTAATTTCAACTTCAAAATTAAAAACAATTGCTTATCATTTGCTTCATGTGCATAGGTTCCATTTATGGTGTTTGTGAATGAACAGGTAAATTTTGTCAATTTTTATGTCAAATTCATGAGAAAAATAGCATGAAAGTAAAGTTTTGAACAGCAGCAAACAAATGTATAGCAAGCCATCAAAATGAACACTTAACACAGTGTTTTGATGAAGGAGTTCACCCCTCCTAGGCTACATCTCCTTGGTCCAACTTCCATGGCTTAAGTCTTTGTATTAGCTCAAAATGGAAAAAACAAAATGTTTACAATACTCTGCTTCTCCTAAAATCTACTTCAATGTTCTTAGAACATCAAAATCATCTAGGAATGCCTTTTCCTGATCCCAATTTGGTCAAATTTTGCAAAAGTTATGGCAAAAACAGTTTCTCCTAGTAAAACTCCACTAAAACTAGAGAACTCTGGTTAATCTCACCAATTTGGAGGAATTTCTGAATTTGTCGGACCGGCAAAAGTTCCTCCAAGATAACTGAGCATTAATTAATTGACAAGTTCATTTAATCAACACTAACTATGATTAGTGTGTAATCTAACCGTGGGCTTGGCAGTTATATGATAATGGGTACATGTGGAGAGGTTTATGTTGGTGGTTATGTCAATGGTTATGGTTTGCATAGCCTCTGTTTTTGTGGTAATAATCGCATGGGAGGGGGTTGGCCCTCTCTTTCCCATAGCCACCAATATTTGAAACTTCAAACACAATATGCAACCTATGATTGTTAAGTCACAAAGCGATGGTAGAACGGTAAGGTGTGGGCACCGTGTAGGCAAGGTCGCGGGTTCAACTCTGCCAACCTGCCCATAAAATTTTGGTAAAACGCGACGACAAATCTGACCTTTGGGGAGGGACACATGTTGACCTTCGAGCTTGCCACATGTCCCCTTCTCATTGATCCATCCTCCAACCAATAAAATCGAGCCAAATCACCATACTACTAGACCAACCACAACATGCCACTTAGTGAGATCTCATTAGCCCTTGACTAACCTTGACCTGCCCAATCACCTGCCATGTCAATATTACAGATTGCTGACTATGCAGTGACTGTAGCATTTTTTCGCAAAAATTCCACTATTTGGCAAAGCGGACAGAATGCGATATCTTCCTCATACGAGCTCAGTTTTGAGTGAAACGAGTTGCGTTGGGATCGTATCGCTAAGGCAGATGTGACTGTTTTGGTTTTGAGTGATTCTGAGAACTTTAAATTTTGAGCTAAATACTAATCACTTGATCATTCCTCCTCACTGGAAACCTTTTGGACTCCAAAAGATACTATCAATTGTTCAGAAAGTGAGGGTACAACTCCCTCACCTTCTCAATCTACAACCATTTAGCCTTAGAAGGATTTTGTCCCTTCAGTCCCACTCGAAGGTATTTGACATTCCCTCTCTTTGAAGTTCTGGTTCTTCTGTCAAGTATGATATCTTGCTGAATTTCATCAAGATATTCTGGTGTTAAATCATTTATTGATGGCAGTTGAACATGCTCTCCTTGATTATCAATCAAAGGAGGCTCAAACAATCTCAAATTATCAACATTAACAATAGAGTATATTTGCATATAAGGAGGAAAATCTAGCTTAAATGCATTGTTACCAATCTTTTCCAGAATTTTAAAAGGACCATAACAGATTGGCTTAAGCTTTTTACCTTCCCCTTGAAGTATCTCTTTGCTAATATATAACCAAAATTCATCTCCAACTTGAAATTTATGATTGACATGGTGTTTCTCATGCCTTGCCTTTTGCTTTGACTCTTTTCAAGTTGTTCTTGCATTGTGTGATGTATCAACTGAATTTGTTCAATGAACCTCCTTGTCTTATCGATGTCACTATGACCATCAATGGTGACATATTTCTCAAAGATGAATTCCTATGGAGATCTTGGCAAGTACCCAAAACATGCCTCAAATGGCAATGTGTTTATGGAAGAATGTTTTGCCCTGTTGTATGCATGTTGTATGTAATGCAAATGTTCATCCCATAACTTGGGATGTTTGTTGCAATATCCTCTAAGAAGATGAATGATTTTCCTATTGACCACCTCGGTTTGTCCATCTATTTGCGGATGAAAGGATGTAATTTTGTTCAACTGAGTGTCCATCATGTCCCACAAATTTGACCAGAAATTCCCAACAAATTGAGATTCCTAATCACTTGCAATGGAAGTAGGAAGACCAAAATGAACCCAAATATTTTGGAAGAAAAGATGAGTTGTTTGTTCAGCGATAATTTTTTTTTACATGGTGTTAGAATACAAATCTTGTTGAACCTGTCTACAACTACATACAAGTAATCATGACCTTTCCTTGACAATGGAAGACCTACAAAATCCTCTCCCATGGACGTGAAGATACCGGAAATGGAGTGTACAATCCTAGTTTCCTATTGCTAGGCTTATTTTTTGCACACAAAGAAAATCCTCTAATGAAATGAGATACATTATCAAACATGCTTGGCCAATAACAATACCTTTGGATATTCGTTATTGTGTTGCCTACACCAAAGTGTCCAGCAATCAATGAAGTGTTTGCCTCCCTTATAGTAATGTTCCTTTCTCCCTATGGAATACATAACTTGCCCAAGTGATACAACAAACTGTTATGTACATGGTAATCTAACTCTTCAATTTGGTTTTTCCTTGCCTCAAGCTTGCATACACATCTTGATATCCATTATTATATGCATATTGCTCAATGTAACTTTCATGTAAAACATAATTATGCTTGAGTATAATAGATGAATGTACAATAGGCCTAGAAAGCATAATAGCTACCTTATTGTAGATTCCCTTTTTGTATTCGATAACCAAATGAAATTGTTATCGAAAACCCATCCATTTGAAGTGTCGTGATTGCTACAACTTCGACTGTGACTGTAAGTACTACAATGGTTGATGTTCGATATGGATAATGGTCTCCTTCCCCATCAAGTAGTGTTTCCATTTTTTGACACTTTGTAGCAATGTGTAAAGTTCTTTGTCATAAGTGGGATAGTTAGTCAGAGCACCATTAAAAATTTCAGAATGAAATGAAATGGGCTTACCATGTTGCATAAGAACTTCTCCCATGGTGTAATCATTGGCATTCGTTTGAATTTCAAATGGTTGTCTAAGATCCGAAAGAACCAATCCCGGTGCTGAACTAATCCTTTGTTTTAAAGCATCAAATGCTTTTTTTGTACATCTCCCCAATTGTTACCGGGAATAGTGTCCACTTGGATGTTGCTATTCCCACTAAGACTGGTAGCTATCTTAGAAACCAACAAGTAAAGTCTACTTTCACTTTCCTTTATGAAAATAGATAAGAGTGGAACAAAGGAGACCAACCTTAGTCTTGCGCTTGATTTCCTTGTTTGATTCCTCTCCTTCCTAATAGATCTTTGTCGCTTCTTCTTCGTCTGCCCAGCTTCAAAGAGCACCTGTGGAATCACAGTGACATACTACTATCGAAGAACAGAGATCTATATTCATAAATAACACAGGACCAGATATGTGTTAACCATACAAATGCATATATAATGAAACATACAAGAAT
>APFE030229479.1:0-94698 GCA_000404065.3 Pinus taeda
AAAGAATTGAAAGACAAGAAAAAGGTCGTCTGGACGCAATTTCCTATGGCCTGTGGGGCTTTTTCACTGTTTGATTTAGGTCATGCCTTCAGAGAAGTAGACAACATGCTGAGTCTACCACTGTTTAAATTTCCAGGGAGACAATTCGATTCATTTGATGTAGTTAAGAATTTTACTACGGCTGTCAAAATAAAGGTATTCACTAAAGAAGATGATCTCTTTGATGACATCTTCCAGCAAAAGAGCACACTAAAAGATATTTTGCACATGGCTCAAATTCAATTTGGCCCAGCGGAATTCCAAGAGTTCAAACTCTACAAAGAGCGGAGATTAGCAAACATCCCCTTGGATAAATTGAGCTTAGAACCAATAAGGGAGCCAACTCCCAGCATTAGTTTAAGTGGAAGCTCGGGTACAGACAAGTCCAAATCTAAATCTGGAAAAGAATCACCAGAATGGTCTAAACGGTCTGAGAGTGACCATAATAAAAGTGAAGGGTCAGTCAGAGATACTGCCCAATCTAAAGAGCACCCAGAGCAACAAGTTTTATCGACACCATAGGTGAAGGTTCCCGCTCCCCTCATCTAACCACCAAAGCCAGTGAGAACTCAACTGGACAAAGAGTGACACATTTAATGAATTGAACAGTACCGAGGAGCAGAACATGAAGACACCTGAGAATATAGAACAGACAATGACAGAAATGGTCATTGAAACAGTCATCAATGCTCCAGAAATCGAGCATATTCCCATAGCCCCATCGTCTGAAATCATGCTGAAGATAGAGTAGATTCCTTCTCTAGATGTATTTTATAGTTCGTAGCACAAAGTAGTGGTAAGAATACAAAGAAAGAAACGAAAATTAGACAGCGTGCTCTCACCTGAGGCAGAGTAGCTAGATGTCCTTTGGCGAGACCCTACCACTGATCCTACAGAAAATTTGACTAAGTTATCCCAGATCGCAGGAGCCTATGCTTCTGCTACTATTGATAAAGCATCCGAAGTACGGATATTGCTTAAGGATAAAGAGGAAAAATCATATTTTTGCAGCAACAGTTACAGCAGGCTAGTGCCAACCGAGAAGCGGAAAAGAAATTAGAAAAATTACAACAGGATTTTCAACAGATGCAGTTGGAGTATCATAGCAATTTGGCCGAAAAAGAACATCAATTACAGGCCATATTAGAAATGCATAAATATGACCCCAAAACACAAGATTTGTCTCAGAAGCCCTTTCCTTGAATGACCAAATCTTGCAATAAGAAGAGGCACTCTGCCAAAGAATATCTCAATGGAGCTCTCATTGCAAGATAAGCGATAAAATTACAAGTCAAGTCGTGGACATGCGACTCGATTATGATTTAATTGATAAGAAAATCTCTGACTATTTGATTTGGCAGGAATCGGAGGAAGAGAAGAAAGCATGCTTACTCAAAATCAATGAAGCCCACAAAGAAATGTTGTTCAATAAGTGGGATGCACAAATTAAAAAGGCAAAACAAGTAGCGGAAGAAGCAGCAACAACAGCGAGCAATGTCATTGACTGTGTCAATTTAAATCTGCATAGAGAAAACCTTATATCAGAAACCACTCCGGGATTTCTCCCAAAGGCACAGCAACTGCAGGCAAGCTGGAGACAGAAAGCTGAAGAAAAGGCAGAGCCAATCAAGAAGTTAACCAAGTTGAATTGGGACACTTATTGGCAATACTTGGTTAAACCGCACAGTCAATGCATGACTCTGAAATGCCTTACAAATTCTGCCAAAAAGATAGCGCCAGCACTTGCCAATTCTGTTTTTGCGGGAAAACTAAAATCGGAGTTCGGCCAATCGATGCTCCTGAAGCCGATGCTAAATGCTTGCGATCTCAGAGAACAGATGCATAGTTAATTTTGAGATACAGTTTTAGTTTTATTTTTTATTTATTTTTGCCTTAAATGTGGACGGTCATTTAAAAATCCTCCTATATTTTTGTAATAAACTATTTTTAGTCTTTAGTTAGTAGTATTTTAACCCCTCTCATGCATTTAGAGAGGGGTCCAGAAATTTGTCAAAAACATTTATTTTCAGAATATGCACTTCTGCACCCTCTGAGGAGGTTTTGATGAATGAATGGAACGAGATTAATTGATATCTGTGTTTAATTTTTGCTACTGAAATGCATTTATGTACTCTTAGCAGATATTGAATTAGGAGAAGATAAATCTATATTGTTGAAGCTCATGAGTAAGACTTGTTATCAATGGTACTTTTATATCTTAATGATTTCTGCTTATGTGTCAAGTAATATGTTATGTTCAGTTGTTTATATATGAAAGCTTGAATGTTTAAGTTGTCATTTGGCACTTTTGTACGGTGGTGACTATTCTGTTTATGCTTAATGTATGAATGACTTATTATGCGATATGTTTCTCACAATTGTTTCGGCTAATTTCTTAAACGAAACAATTCACTTTTAATGAATTATTTTCTTGTAGAAATTGAATGATCTTTATTACCAATTGTTGTTAGAAACTATTTTAGATCGCATAAGTGAAGAGTTAATCCCGGGATAGTTTTAGAATTAGATGTTTTCGTTCATTAGAATAAAATTGCATGTTTTAGATTAGATTTAGGTTAAAAGCATTTTATATAGAAATCTTTAGAAAGGAAAACATCAACTCTTATCATCACAAACAAATTGGGAAACTGGTCACATTATCCCCGGTCGGACCCAACATCCCAAACGAAAAAGGAGTTGCTTTCAAGGTCCGGACCGGGTGGGTATCCCCCTTGTTGTAGACCTGATTTTCAGGGCTTCAATAGAACCTCAAAAATGAAGGGTGAAATTGAAATTGGAACGATAATATTACCTGAGAGCAAGTTTGCCAAGTCGTCTCGTGCAGTAGCTAGGAAGGAACCTTTGTTTGCAGAGCCGAACCATCACCAGACCCAACATCAAACATACAAATCACCACAAACAAAGCAAAAATGAAGCTTCAGCGAAATGACAGAGACAAATAGACTTGCGGGTGGAAAATGACCTGAAACCCTCCAAAAACCAGAGTAGTGAATCACCACAGAATGCGAGCAGAGGCACAGCACCAAAAAACCGCAGAGGACCAGCAAAGCACAACAAACCACCATACGGGATAAGCAAGGAACAATACTTACCAACCATCGCAAGAACCAGGCGAAAGCACCGAGCACCCACAGATCCAAACCATAGAAAAGAAGAAATGAATTCCAAATACCCTCGACAAAAGTGATAACCCATGGTTGCAAGCTCGAGGCCAGTACAAAGGGCGGACAACATGCAATAAACCACATTAAAGTCATATACCAAACCCCTGCCACTAAATTTAATTTGAAATCGAAAGAATTAAATGGTCACATCTACGTGTCCCTCCTCGGGATTGCCACCAATTTTTGGTATTAGAGCAGATTGTTCCTTTCTCTCAGAAAAGATGGAGGTAGGAAGAAGGGGTCGAGGAAGAGCCATCAGAAGAGTAGAAGATGAAGGGTTACGAGAGGAAATTATGAATTTAACTGCACGTTTGGCAGCAGTGGAAGCAGGAAGGCATAGAGATCCGGAAGGTGGGGATGACAGTGAGGAGGAAAACATAGCCACGACAGATGAGTCAGATGACGAAGGACCAGAAATTAAACTATTGAGGTCAGTTTTGTTGGCTAGTAGCAAGCCAAGACCGAAGCTCTCTAATTATGATGGAAGTTTGTCCAAAGAGGCATTGTTAGACTAGATAAGTGAACTAGATAAATATTTTGAGTATGAAGAAATCAGCGAAGATAAGAGGATCAGGTTTTCTGTCACCAAATTGAAGGGACATGCAGCACTATGGTGGGACAGTGTACAGGAAGAAAGGAGGAGATTGAACAAACCATTGATTAAAAAATGGGACAGGATGGTTGCTAGAATGAAGAGCAAGTTTCTACCTAAAGATTATCAAATTGCCCTTTATAGACAAGTACAGAACCTGAGGCAGAGAATGATGACCGTGAAGGAATATACTGAAGAATTTTATAAAGTTAACCTGAGAGCTGGTTATGTTGAAGATACCCCTGAGAAAACAACAAGGCTTGTAAATGGTCTACAGATGGAGATCCTAGACGAAATTAGTATTCTTTCCCCTAAGACCATAGAGGAAGCTTATCAGAGATGTTTGAAGGCGGAGGAAAAGATTGCTAGGAAAAAAAATGCCAGAATAGGACGTGGTTCTGGTAGAGGTTGGGGACAGACCTTTGGCAGAGGTAGGACTGCCAACAACAATGAAGAGGGCAGTAGTTCGAAGACTTTGGGACAAAGTGAAAAGGAAGGTAACACCAGAGGAGGAAGGTCATACCAGCGAGGAAGAGGTAATGGCAGAGGCAGAGGAAATGCCTATCAGTGTTACAAGTGTCACAAGTGGGGACACAGGTCCTTTGAATGTCCTGAAAATGAACAAACTAGGCAGAGGGGAGCATATGTCGCTCAGCCCAATGAAGAGGAGGCACCACCACAGGAGGTGAAAAATATGCCAAAAATTGGGGAAGCCTTGGTGTTGAACAAGGTATTATTAAAACCAACTAAGGAAGTAGCGGAGCAGACACAGAGGAAAGCATTGTTCCGGACTGTGTGCAAGTCGCATGGGAAATGCTGCAAATTAATCATAGACATTGGAAGTACTGATACTCTGGTAGCTACTGAAATGGCGTGGAAATTTGATTTGAAGAAGTTGAAGCACCCAACTCCATATAGGGTATCTTGGTTGCAGAAAGGTCACCAACCGCTGGTCGATGAGCAGTGTGAAGTAGAGTTTCATATTGGCAAGTACAAGGACAAGGGGACTTGCGATATTATTCCTATGGACGTGTGCCATATTCTATTGGACACACCATGGCAGTATGATAGGAAGGTTGTCCATGACGGGGCAACAAATTGTTACAATTTTGTTAAAGATGGGATAAAGCATACGCTAGTGCCCATGAAGGAAGAGGATGCTGCAAAAACCAGTGGGACAAAAGCATTGCTGTTAGGTGGAAAAGAGTTTTTGTGACAGATGGAGGATGATGAGGTGAATTATGCAGTTGTGTGAAGGCCAAAACCAATATTGATCCATGCTGAAGTCACTGACTTACCTAAAGAGATACAGGACATGCTGCAAGAATTTAGTGATATTGTGGTAGACGATCTACCAGACAAATTACCACCGAAGCAGAGCATTAGCCACCATATTGATTTTATTCCAGGAGCCAGTTTTCCAAACAAGGCTGCCTACCGGATGAGTCTGAAGGATAATGAAGAAATCTGGAAGCAGGTGCAGGAGTTTTTGGATGAAGGACTGATTCGGGATAGTTTAAGCCCTTGTGCAGCTCCGACTATTTTAGCTCCCAAGAAAGGAGGTGAGTGGCGAATGTGCATGGATTCCCAGGCCATTAACAAGATCACTATCAGGTACAGGTTCCCTTTACCTCAGATGGATTATATGATGGATTGCTTGAGTGTGTTGCACAAAATATTGTCACCATGACATTCTGCAATCAGTGTGAGTCTATCACCACTCATACTTTCCTCCTTTGCAAGTCTTAAACCTCAGTTCTTCATGTCAAGCCTTGAAAAATAAGAGAAAGCCCTTAAAAGTCTCTAAAACTCTGGTTCCGCACTTTCTCTTAGCATTACTTGCAGTCCCGCATCTACTGGTCATGTCCCCTGCGTATTTGACCGTTCTCTCTCTATGTAATGGGTGTGGACCCCTGTAAAATTCAAAAAGGCACAAGTATATTCTTAAAAACTCACTTTGAGTCATTTCTGGAAGCTTCTAGAGGGAATCTTGAGGTGGCAAGTTCGCTCCTTTAAGGTTCATGCATCCCATACCTTAAGGAGCTAACCCCTTGATGTGAGGAGCTTATCCCTTTGAAGGAGGACTCTATCCCTTCATAGGTGGACCTGTAACCTCCTTCCTTTGCACTATAAAATGAGGCATTGGGCTGGTTACTGAAGAGGTTGAAAGCTGGATATTTTTGAGGTGAAATTCTGTTGGAATTTAGTCTTCCTAATTGAGCTTGAGAGGAGAGATTACATAACTTTTTTGATCTCATTGGGAAGAGTGTGAGGCTTGTCAAAGTAGAGGAGATTCCTGCTTGGACCCTGGGAGGAGCTTGTACAATATCAAGGCACCAAAGGTTGTAAAGTTCTTCTATTTTCAAAGTTAATACAATCAAGTTTATTTTTCTCAATAAGCTGTGTTTTATGGTTTATTTCATGGATTCCTTGATCACCATGATGAATATGATTTATTATATGGCTATGTAGGTGTTATTTGATGTGTGCTTGTTTGTGATTGCAGGTTCTCAAAAGGAAACTCATTCGGACGGTCGGAGCGTGGCTACCACAAACTAGCGTTGGACTTAAGGTAGGGTCTAAAACACCTCTTGGTTTTTATTTATAAATCGCAATATATTTAGAGAAAGGTAGATTTGCTTGTCCTGCTTGTCGCTAGATATCTGTTGATACTAGGGAGATCAGTCTTTTCAGCAAGAACGATTTATCCAGCCGACATAGTGGAGCAACGTACTTTTCAAAGATAGACCTGAAAAGCGGCTACCACCAAATCAGAATTCGAGAAGGTGACGAGTGGAAAACAGCGTTCAAAACTAATGAAGGCTTGTACGAATGGTTGGTTATGACATTTGGATTGAGCAATGCCCCCAGCACGTTCATTCAGTTGATGAACGAGATGCTGAAGGAATTCATTGGTAAATTTGTGATTGTATATCTGGATGATATACTTATATTTAGCAAGATGAAGGAAGAGCATTTTCGACACATGAGGTATGTATTGGAAAAATTGCAACAAAATAAATTACTGATAAATTTGAAGAAATGTTCTTTTTTCAAGAAAGAGTTAATTTATTTGGGATTTGTAATTTCCGAGAATGAACTAAAAATGGACCCAGAAAAGGTTGCAGCCATAGTTAGCTGGCCGTCTCCCAAAAGTTTGTTTGAGGTACAGAGTTTTCATGGATTGGCAAGTTTTTATCAGAAATTTATTAAAAAATTCAGTGGGATTTGTGCACCCATGGTGGACACCATTAAGAAGGAAAATCAACCTTAACATTGGACAAAAATGGCAGAGAAGCGTTTTCAGCTGCTCAAAAGGAAAATTACTGAAAAACCAATTTTGAGATTACCAGACTTTAACAAATTTTTTTAAGTTCGTTGTGATGCCAGTGGGACAGCCATTGGTGCAGTACTCAGTGAAGAGGACAAGCTAGTAGCCTATTTCAGTGAGAAACTAAATGAAAGTAGGCAGAAGTACACGTCTTATGACAAGGAATTTTATGCAGTGGTTCAAGCGCTAAAGCATTGGAGACATTATCTATTGGCCAACGAATTTGTCTTATTTTCAGACAATTCTACGTTGCAGTATATTATGCAGCAGCATAAGCTGAACCATAAACATGCGAAGTGGGTGGAGTACCTGCAGAGTTTTATGTTTGTGTTGAAACACATCAGCAGTCAAGCCAACAAAGTGGCAGATGTGTTAAGAAGGAGGAATTTGATCCGACAGGAAAGTTCGATACAAGTATTAGGATTCGAACATCTTAAGGACTTGTATGAGGCATATTCAGATTTCAAGGAAGCTTATGAAGCTTGCCAAAATCCATTGTTGAGAGATAACAGCTCATGGTTGGACTATAATATGCAGGAAGGGTTATTGTTCAAAGGAGGGCAGTTGTGCATTCTGGAATGTTCTATGAGAGAGAACTTAATCTAGGAAAAGCATAATGGAGGTTTAGCCAGGCATTTTGGCATAGACAAGACCTTGGATTAGTTGAGCCACTTTTATTCTTAGTCGAAGATGCACAGAGATGTAAAGAGGTTTGTGACTAGATGCAAAGTGTGTCAGCTTGCAAAGGGACACAACCAGAACACATGGTTGTATACACCCTTACCTATTCCAAACAGACCATGGGACTCAGTGAGTTTAGACTTTGTCTTAGGTCTGCCGAAGACACAACGGGGATTCGATTCCATCATGGTGGTGGTGGATCGTTTCACTAAAATGGCACATTTCATTCCATGTAGGAAAACCAGTGATGCCACACATGTAGCACATTTGTTCTTCACAGAGCTAGTCAAAGTCTATTGTTTCAGACCGAGACATTAAGTTTACAGGACATTTTTGGCGAACCTTATGGAAAAATTTAGACACCAAACTAAACTTCAGCTCAACTTATCATCCGCAGACCAATGGTCAAACTGAAGTGGTGAACCGAAGTCTAGGAAATTTATTGAGGAGTTTGGTTGGAGAAAATTCTTGACAGTGGGATCGTGTGCTTGCACAAGCGGAATTTGCTTATAACGATTCACCCAACCGAAGCACGGGCAGTAGTCCTTTCCAGATCCTATATGGAATGCACCCATGTAAAGTACATGAGTTACGGGATTTGGGTCAGCTAGAACGCAGGAGTGTTGATAGTGAATATTTCGCAAAGGAAATCAGTGATCTTCATGAGCATGTGAAATTAAAATTACAGGACAGCAGCCAAAGATACAAGCAGAAAGCATATTTGAAAAGGCGGGAGGTACAATTCAATGTAGGAGACCTGGTATTAGCACACCTACGCAAGGAGAGGTTTCCTAAAGGCGAATACAAGAAGTTGAAATGGAAAAAAATTGGGCCTTGCAGGATTCTTCAGAAATTTTCTGCGAATGCTTATGAATTACAGTTACCCCCAAGTATTGGAATTTCACCCATTTTCAATGTGGCGGATCTGTACCCCTACATTGCGGCAGATGAAGAAGACAGTTCGGAAAGACGAACAAAGGACACCCAGAATGAGAATGATTCATGGATTAAACAACTGGTGAAGCCTCTAGAGATTGAACAAATCCTAGACACCCATGTGGCCAGACGGACTCGAAGGAAAGAAAATTTGTAGTACCTAGTCAAGTGGAAGGGTCATCCTATTGAAGATAGTTCTTGGTTAGATGTTGGCCAGATTCAAAGCGTTGGGTACTCTATTAAAGAGCTCATGGATAGGATCCATGAGTTTAATTTACCCTGAGAGCCTGATGCAAGAGCATCCGAGTGAAAAGGCGACAGCTGGGAAATGGTTTTATTTTATTTTATTTTGCTGGACAGAGAGGAAAACACTTTGAGTTTATGTTTCAATTTGTTTCATTTAAAATTAAGACTGACTCAACCAATGTTAGTTTTTAAAATTAGGCAAGCAGATCAAGATAAGATTAGTTAAGGACTTGTTTGAAGAAACTGTTAAACAACTGAAAAGTAATTGAGGAACAATTCCTCAATTGTAAAGAAACTGCTAATAATGCATTGAAAAGGAAAAACCAGAGAGGATGGAGGGGCTGCCATCCAGAGAGGAGAGAGAGGCCAGAAGTTGTAATTTACAATTATTTGAATCTCTATAGAAGCAAACAATTCAAAATCTTTCATTAAGGAAGTAGAGTAATTTTATTATATTCCTTGTGCATAGATATTTCAGGCATCAAAATGAAAGCAAGACAGTGAAACAATTTATCAAAAGATCTGAATAAGCATCGATAAGAATTTTGTAACAGGAAGCATTTCAAAACCGAGAACCAAACAGAGGTACACCATGGAGCCAAAGCGTTAGAACCTAAAAAATGAAGGGTGAAATTGAAATTGGAATGAGAAGATTAACTTAAAGCGAGTTCGCCGAGCCATCCCGTGCAACAGCTAGGCAAGAACCTGTGTTTGCAGAGCCGAACCATCACCAAACCCAACATCAAACATACAAATCACCACAAACATAGCAGAAACGAAACTTGAGCCAAATGACAGAGACAAATAGACTTGCAGGTGGAAAATGACCTAAAACCCTCCAAAAACCAGAGCAGTGAATCACCACAGAGAGCGAGCAGAGGTGCAGCACCAACAAACCATAGAGAACCAGCGAAGTACAGCAAACCACCATACAGGACAAGCAAGGCACGATACTTACCAACCATCGCAAGAACTAGGCCGAAGCACCGAGCACCCACAGAGCCAAACCATAACAAAGAAGAAATGAATTCCAAATACCCTTGATGAAAGTGATAACCCATGGTTGCAAGCCCAAGGCCAGTACAGAGAGCGAACAGCATGCAATAAACCACATTAAAGTCATATACCAAAACCCTACCACTAAATTTAATTTGAAACCGAAAGAATTAAACGGTCACAGCTACGTGTCCCTCCTCGAGATCACCACCATTGAGAAACGAAAGATGTTGATAAAAGAAGTGCCTAAGGTATGGTACAATGACAAGGAAAGAATGATCAGTTTCAACACTTAGCTGACTACATGGAGCTATATCAACATGGAAAAGGTAAGTCGATTGCAAAGTAGAATATGTGATCGAGAAAAGGGAAGAAACTGGTGCATGGAGTACGTTACAACAAAACTCTCCAATCAACCACATCACATACATATACATTTAAAAAGTAAGAAGGTCCAACCAAACGCGTAGAAAAGGAATTTGCAAAAATCAAAAGAATATTGACTCACATGAATCTATTTTTACCTCCTTTACTTTGGAATTCTTTTTAATATAAAATTAAAATTTCCTATGATTTTCGGACACTTTTCCTTTCCATATGCCTATTAATTTCATATCTGAGAAGAAAAAATGTCCCAGAATTGTTGAACCAACCAGATTCGAAAACATATGGGTAAACATAAAGAATTGAAAAGATGAAAAAGCTTTACCTACTGCGTAGGTAAAAACTGTATAGCACCAGGGAAATTTGTATCTAAGTGTGAGTCACGAGGAGTTAAATTTGACGGGTCCCCTTATTATTAGGGAATTTTTTAAGGTGGTTTTATAGATTTTAATATTTATTTTTATCAATTTTATTTAATTTCTGTAATTTATATTGCTTTTACATGAAAATAGTGAATATATATATTATTGCATTTAAATTAGACAATAAAATTTAACTTATCAAAAATTGAAATACAATGTCAAAATAAGTTTCAAACATAATGTAC
The DNA here is from genome assembly GCA_000404065.3 of Pinus taeda. Lineage (NCBI taxonomy): Eukaryota > Viridiplantae > Streptophyta > Pinopsida > Pinales > Pinaceae > Pinus > Pinus taeda. Next base: position 10,998 of record APFE030229479.1, read on the forward strand.
ATGAACTACGTAAATGTTCAAAAAGTACATTCAATATTAACATGTAAAAAGACTAAATTTTGGATAGCTTTACAAAAAAAAAAAAAAAAATTGTCAAAATACACATGTTAGGGCCATAAAGATCTCTAAATGTATACAAATCTAAAAACAAAAACAAACTACATACCTAGACCTTCTTCTCAAAGATTTCACATATTTCCACATCTACTATATTTGCAGTGTTTGTTTGTTGCATTGAATCCAAAAGTGAAAATTTATAATTATTGATGAGCTACCAATTGTAATAACTTTTGTAAAGGGTGAGTTCACTTACAATCTAGGCATAATGCATCCAAGAGTATTTAGCTCCAATTTTCTTACTTGCTCCATTAATTTTCTTATTAGCTACGTGTTCTTTCCACCTACAAATATGCTATTATAGTTATGGCCTAGATATGTGAGAAAATATTAAAAAACACTAAATATTATGGTGATTTGATAAAAAAAAATTACATAGTAGAATTATTGTGATAATGATGGCCAAAGAAAGTCCAAGTTGTAAAACGGTTAGACTTTTCTGTCAAAGATTAATTCGTGTTGGGAATTTTTTTAAGAAATATACTGAAATACATTGAAATTTTTTGGGAAAGTATTTTTTCTGACAAATACACTGAAATCATGTTGGAAAACCATGAAAAACTTAATTTAGAAAAATTCAGAGGAGAACCTGAACAAGTGAAATTTCGTGCAAGAGTTGACTCTGAAGTGTATAGTTTCCACGAACTAGGCTTTGTTTCTTGAAATGGTTGGGGCATTAATGTGAGGGAAAGGGATCAATTCCCACTTTTTGAGTCAGGTGGTAAAGGAAGAGGTAGCCAAACTGGTCAGAGAGCCCAAAATCCAGCCTTTGGGACCCCAAATCCGCTCTCACAAGGAGGGGAGCCGAGTGGTGAAGGAAACCGTGTGGCTCCTTGGTTCTTCCAAGATTCGAATCTGACGAAGTCCCAATGCCTCGGTTGGTGATCTTCAGGCTAGTCACGCAGATCTTAATGGGGATTATGTGAATATGAAATGAGAATGAAACTATACATTTCAAATTAGCTTCTTCAATATCTAACTCAACTCTCTCCTTGGGGCCTTTGAAACAACCCACGCCCTGCCCTTCCTCGATACATCAACCAGACAAATTCAACACAAAATAATCATTATAATTATGAGGAGATCCATACTTAGGCGCAAAACAGAGATTCGGGAAATATCTGTGTCAAAAGTGAACTATTCCTGAACAATAGTTAACGGTAAATGCAAGGTCAGACTTGTCTTTTAGCATTTTTGTGCTTTGAATGACCATAGTCTACGAGTCCTAATCAACCATCATATCCAAAAATACCAAGTATTCTTCATCACTTTCCTCAACATTCCTAGTTTATACATCCTAGGTTCCACCAAGCTAGACATCATTGAAGTCGTCATGGAGAGCTTGTCCTCATTTTCTCTGTGACGACATTCCATCTACCTTGGATTCCTCTACATTAAGAGTCTTTATGATAATGAAGAGGATCAAGTTCCAACAAAATATGTATGCAGATTCTATGTAGGACAAAGACGTATATATATATATCAAACTTGTCATTTTCTTATATGCCAATCATTACGACAATTTTTTAAATTATTCGTAAGTTAAGAATGATGTGTTTATTTTGAAATAACTAGTATGTGACGGCTAAAAAGGGGGAAAATGTGTATATAGGTTTCAATTTTAAACTATGCCCATTCGCCCTCATTTTTTGTCACTGGCAACTTCCCTCACTTGTAATACTAAATTTTTCCTCGAAGTGAAAAGAATGTTGACTACTTCAATTTTGTAAACACATAACTACTAACATATATGGTTGGTGATTTTGGAATATTTGGTCGTAGATAGAAATTTTTCCAAAACTTATCTGTTAGCCAACGAATTTGTCTTATTTTCAGACAATTCTACATTGCAGTATATTATGCAGCAGCATAAGCTAAACCATAAACATGCGAAGTGGGTGGAGTACCTGTAGAGTTTTACGTTTGTGTTGAAACACATCAGCGGTCAAGCCAACAAAGTGGTAGATGTGTTAAGCAGGAGGAATTTGATCCTATAGGAAAGTTCGATACAAGTATTAGGATTCGAACAACTTACGGACTTGTATGAGGCAGATGTAGATTTCAAGGAAGCTTATAAAGCTTGCCAAAATCCATTGTTGAGAGATAACAGCTCATGGTTGGACTATAATATGCAGGAAGGGTTGTTGTTCAAAGGAGGGCAGTTGTGCATTCTGGAATGTTCTATGAGAGAGAACTTAAATCAAGAAAATCATAATGGAGGTTTAGCTGTGCATTTTGCCATAGACAAGACCTTGGATCAGTTGAGCCACTTTTATTATTGGTTGAAGATGCGCAGAGATGTAAAGAGGTTTGTGACTAGATGCAAAGTGTGTCAGCTTGCAAAGGGACACAGCCAGAACACAGGGTTGTATACACCCTTACCGATTCCAAACAGACCATGGGACTCAGTCAGTTTAGACTTTACCGTAGGTCTGCCGAAGACACAACGAGGATTCGATTCCATCATGGTGGTGGTGGATCGTTTCACCAAAATGGCACATTTCATTCCATGCAGGAAAACCATTGATGCCACACATGTAGCACATTTTTTCTTCACAGAGATAGTCAGATTACATGGCTTTCCGAAGTCTATTGTTTCAAACCGAGACATTAAGTTTACAAGACATTTTTGGCAAACCTTATGGAAAAAATTAGACACCAAACTAAACTTCAGCTCAACTTATCATCCGCGGACCGATGGTCAAACCGAAGTGGTGAACCGAAGTCTAGGAAATTTATTGAGGAGTTTGGTTGGAGAAAATTCTCAACAGTGGGATCGTGTGCTTGCACAGGCAGAATTTGCTTATAACAATTCACCCAATCGAAGCACAGGCAGTAGTCCTTTCCAGATCCTATACGACATGCACCCACGTGGAGTACATGAGTTACAAGATTTGGGTCAGCTGGAGCGCAGGAGTGTTGATGGTGAAGATTTCGCAAAGGCAATCAGCGATCTTCATGAACATGTGAAATTAAAATTACAGGACAGCAGCCAAAGATACAACCAGAAAGCATATTTGAAAAGGAGGGAGGTACAATTCAACGTAGGAGACCTGGTATTTGCACACCTACACAAGGAGAGGTTTCCTAAAGGCGCATACAACAAGTTGAAATGGAATTGCAGGATTCTTCAGAAATTTTCTGCAAAAGCTTATGAATTGCAGTTACCCCTAGGTATTGGAATTTCACCCATTTTCAATGTGGTGGATCTGTACCCCTAGATTGCGGCAGATGAAGAAGATAGTTCGAAAAGATGAACATGGGACACCCAAAATGAGAATGATTCGTGCATTAAACAAATGCCCCTAGCGAAGCCTCTAGAGGTTGAACAGATCCTAGACACCCAGGTGGCCAGACGGACTTGAAGGAAAGAAAATTTGCAGTACCTAGTCAAGTGGAAGGGTCATCATATTGAAGAAAGTTCTTGGTTAGATGCTGGCTAGATTCAAAGCGTCGGGTACTCTATTAAAGAGCTCATGGATAGGAGCCATGAGTTTAATTTACCCCGAGAGCCTGATGCAGGAGCATCTGAGTGAAAAGGCGACAACTGGGAAATGTTTTTATTTTATTTTATTTTGCTGCACAGAGAGGAAAACACTTTGAGTTTCTATTTCATTTTGTTTCATTTAAAATTAAGGTTGACTCAACCATTGTTAGTTTTTAAAATTAGGCAAGTAGATCAAGATAGGATTAGTTATGGACTTGTTTGAAGAAACTGTTAAACAACTGAAAAGTAACTGAGGAATAGTTCCTCAACTGTAAAGAAACTGCTAATAATGCATTGAAAAGGAAAAACCAGAGAGGATGGAGGGGCTGCCATCCAGAGAGGAGAGAGCGCCCAAAAGTTGTAATCTACAATTATTTGAATCTCTATAGAAGCAAACAATTCAAAATATTTCGTTAAGGAAGTAGAGTAATTTTTATTATATTCCCTGTGCATAGATGTTTCAAGCATCAAAATGAAAGCAAGACAGTGAAACAATTTATCAAAAGATCTGAATAAGCATCGACAAGAATTTTGTAACAGGAAGCATTTCCAAAACCGAGAACCAAACAGAGGTACACCAGCATATATATATATCTATATATATTTTTCCTTTTTTTTTCCTCAACAAAAAAAACCAGGTACTATTATATTCAGCACTTTAAGCTTTTCCTGTACATTTCATTTTCGTTTTCATTCAACAAAGTTCACTGTACAAAATCTATAACCTGGAAATCGTGTAGGGCTCCAAACCCATGCAAACCAAAAACATTACAGTCCACATGTAGAAATTTTGAATAATATGACACATATTCACAGATATTATCCCGATTATACACTATTGCGGAATACATGCATAATACATAACCTCCTCTACGTTGATCATCAATTTACAGAAGCAAAAACAATAACATGCGCACATAGAAGCATCAATCACACATCTCAACACAGTATTTCCCGGGGAAAGCATCTCGCTAAAAACCCCAACTATCTGCATATTATATTGATTGAGAACATGTAACAATACATAGTACAATACTCTTCACAAGTATCCAGCACTATCTCCACTTGTTACACACAATACAGCACAGATCTAATCTCCAAATCTCCTTCGCTACTTGCATGCCTCCACTGCACAATACTTGCATGAGAATGAATGAGAATGGCTGAATGATCGAAATTCATATTTCACTTGGACATACCATGCAATCCTCATTGGCAATACTCAATCTCACTGATTGTGCAAATCACATGCACAACTATAGTCACAACTGACAGTTGTCTTACCCTTTCACTCATCTCTAACACTTCTCTCCACTAAACTATTAATGCACTCAGTTAACTGATGTATTCTTCAATTGCTTTATGAGTTAATAATTAGTGAATTAATTAATAATTAATTCACACCACTCATCACTTAGTCTATTGATCAGTTAGACTAAATACAACTAGTTCAACAAAGTCAAACTGAACACAACTGCATCAACTCCTCAATCAACTCCACAGAACCCAATCACTGAAGTCCTAACTGAAGTCCTTCATGCAATAGCTCAAGTAACCCATAGGAACCACGTATTTCCTTCTCGCAGCTGCATGTGCCACATCCGTAGCTCGAACTGAAGTGCTCCAAGAGGATAAGATAATGTTTATAGTCCAAATATTATTAAGAGCTAATAATATTTGGTTGTTCTATTTTTAGCGTGCTAGTCTAAAAATAGACTCCACCCATATGTCTAAAAATAGAAGTCCAACTATTTTTAACAAAATGACCAATCATCCACAAATAGCATCCTGCAACTCATAGACCATGGTCCATATGGTTTTAAAAATAGACTTTGCGCCAAAAATAGCCTGCGGGCCCACTTAGTGAAGGCGACTTCTTTTCACTAAACTCCATCATCTTGTTGCATTTTCAACATGCAATATGCTCATTTGTCAAAAAATGTGGTAAGTGGATTGTTTTGGCCTCAACATGATATCAAATCAGATGGTATTTTGTATTGATGTGCTTGTTTTGATTATGGAACTTTAGGTTCTTGACCAACTTTACTGTAGAAGTGTTGTTAATCAAAAGAAGAGTTGAATGCACTTGTTTCTCTTGCAAATATTCAGGAAATTTCCTAAGACACACAATTTCCTTCATTGCTTTAGCTACTGCCACATATTTTTCCTCAGTTGTGGAATCTGTTGGAATAGATTGTTTGTGTGACCTCTAGGATACAACTCCTGATCCAAGACTCATAACATAACCTGAAGCAGAGACCCTAGTTTCTTTATATCCATCAAAATATAAATCAATGCATCGAATCAAGCTGAAGTTACCCACCTGTGTACACTTGAGTCCACTATATTGAGTTCCCTTCAAGTACTTTAGAATTCTTTTGCAGGAGACCAATGACCCTCACAAGGTCGTTGCATAAATCTGGAGAGGATTCCAGCAACAAATGAAATTTCTAGTCTAGTAGTAGTCAAGTTGTTGAGACGTCCTATGAGCTATTTGTACTTTGTTGCATCGTCAAATTCTTTTCCATGAGTGGATGTGAGATTTAAGTTCTATTCCATTGGAGTAGTCAAAGGATTGCACTCAACCATGCCAAACTTGTTCAAAATATCTCAAATGTGCTTCTTCAGAGAGGAATATAAATTTCAGATGGTGGGTTACTTCAATACCAAGATAGTTGTGAACATAGCCAAAACCTGTGATCTCAAAACATTTCCTTAGTTCTTTACAAATGCAATGTAGCTCTCATTTCTCCTTGTCATCAAAAGATTCCACACACATCACAAGATATATAATTGTTTTTCCAACTTTCTTGACAAACAAGGTTGCGTCGTCAAGATCGTAATGTTTGAAATTGAGTTTGAGAAGATTCTTAGTCAATTTATCGTACCAAGCTCATCGTGCTTGTTTGAGGCCATAAAATTATTTTACAAGCTTTCATACTTGATGTTCCTGACCCTTCACAAAAAATCTTTCTGGTTGGGACATAAAAATATTATCTTTCGTGTTTTCATTCAAGAAAATCGTTTTTACATCCATTTGATGGACATTCCAACCTTTCTAAGTTACCAAGGCAAAGAGTGTCCAGATGGTAGCTCATTTTAGTTTGGGGGGGTGGGGGTGGGGGGGGGGGGATTCTCCTCATATCATCCCTTCCTCATGTGCAATTTTTTTGCCAAAAGCTTAAATTTGTGCTTGTCAAGTGAGCCATCTGCTTTATAGTTATTCTTGAAGACCCACTTGTAGCATATTGGTTTGGTTCCTAATGGAGGATCAACCAGCTTCTAGGTTCCATTCTTTATCAAAGAGTCATATTCTTCCTAAATCGCTTCTTTCCATTCATCATGAGAAGAAAATTCTTTGAAGGAAGTTGGTTCGAAATATGTAGACAAATTTAGTTCACAATCATAAGAAACATCCATATCAATAGGTGAATCAAAATCATCTACATCAGTTGCATTATGTCTGGCTGAGATTCTTGTTCATGTCTTTCCAACCCCATAAATATGAACGCTTTCAATTGTCTTTGTCATCCATTTTAGAGGACCTTTCTGAGATGGACCAGGCTACTTAGTTAACTGAGGTGGGGCTGAATCAATATTTAGTCTCCCATGGCAATCAATATTTTAGATTTGAATCCATGCTACCTCTTTTAGATTTGAGATCAGTTATGATCCCACGCTACTCTTGGAATGTTGACTTTTGTGCACTATCGACTGAATATCAGGAGGCCGAATCAAAATCAAGTGAAATCAAATTCGGTGAGACAAATGGGAAGAGGGCTCTCTCCTATACCTCAAAATCAGGCATGTTTTCCAGTGTCTTTTTCTGATGCTTTTTCTAGGGAGGCTTTCATCGGTGGAGAATGTCTCACTGAGTGAACCTCCATCGCATTTCTTATGAGAAGAGCTGGGAAAACTTAACACATACTCTTGTTTTGTCTCATATGTTTTTGTTATGTGTGATATTTTCCTATTCTCGGCTCTCAACGGATGTGTGTGGAAAATCTTGTGGATAAATTTTCTACATAGATTTGTTGCTGTAGAGTCTTGAACCGAGATCCGGATTCCACACCACAGAAATTCACACTACGCATATCACAAATTAGAATGAGAAGTTCAACAACATTCTTTAAGAGGGACGATGATTCCCACAACATAGAACTTTGCAACTTGTAATCATAGCTGATTTTACAACCTTAAATCTCATTTTCCATTGAAGCAATACATCAATGGTCTTCCCTCACACTGATGGCATTGCTTTGAAGCATAGATCTACGCAATAGACAACTTCATGCACACAGATCTCTCACTCGACGGCTTAGCCAGCATCAGAGATATTTTCATGTGTCCTCCCACGTCGAAGATGAATTGGAAAATTCCAAAAGTCTTTTGAACAACAACGATGGAACATTGTCTCCCACACCCTTTCCCTCATTTTGCAAAAAAATACACATGCAGATCTAACTGTTAGCAAAAATAACTACACGTCGATCTAATTGTAGGTTAAATAGATGACAATTTTCCCTGGCAAATAAAACCGTGGCTTAGGGGTTCAAAATTTTTGAGGCATGTCTTGTGAGATATAACTATTCTTTAGAGATCATTATTTATCTGATCCATGTGACAACCACAAGCAGGAAAATGGTCATCTCTCACATGGTTGTACACAACTTCACAATCATTTCACCCAGAGCTTCAAACCACATTGATCTGATCACCGCAATTCTCCACCCTTACGCAATGGTACTCGGATCAATAACAACTCCTCTTTAGACATCAAATCTGACATATCTAGTCATATCACTCTTTTTCAACAATGATTCAACACCACTGTGGGCATCATCAATAAACATCGCTCATTAAATGATCCACAATCAAGAGCTTCTTCACATTTATAGGTAGCCTCAAACCAAGCTCTAGTACTAAAATAGAAAATCAAAGAGATATCACACAACAAAAATTGCATTCATTGTATTTCATTGATCTCAATGTTTACATATTTATATCATATAGATTACTCACTAGGACACATCTAGATAGCTATTACAACTCACACATAGGAAAACAACTACATCTCAATTGACGCTCGGGTACTCACAACACATGTAAGCATTATTTCCAACATTTTTAGGTGGTTATTATTATTGTTATTATTATTTGGGAATGAGATCTTTTCTATTATTAAAGAGTTGGTTTGATTTTATTGCATTGAGAGATATTCTTGAATAATATATAGTCTCTATATAAATTTGTATGTGGTTAACATATTTTCTTTATTAATTGATCATGTCATCAAAATAGTTTTTGTAGAATTAGTTTATTATAATATATAATTATTTATTTTATATGTGATTATGGATTCCTATTTCAGAAGAAGATTGCTAGTGTTATTTAAAAGTTGGTTTGAAGTCATTGGGTTGAGAGATATTCTCCAATAAGATAGTTCCTAAATTGGTGTGTGGTTGAGATATTAACTCAAATAATTGATTATGTGATCAAAATAGGTTTTTTATTTGGAAAATTCATTAATACATTTATATTATAATGAATACATTTTAATACCCTACAGTTTGGCTTCCTCGTCCACTAGCTTGACCAAAAAGGGAATTTCACTCTTTTCAAATGTGCCAAAGACAAAATTCTTTCACTATCTTTTGAATCCAAAATACCAACATAATTGAGGATTGAAAAACTAAAAGACAAAAATAAAAAAATAAGAAAGCTAAAAGACAATTAAGCAGTGTTATGTTAATTAGTGGCTTCTACTAGGATGGGTTATTAGTTGTGTGTTTTTCTATATGACCTAGTCTTTGATCCATTGTTTCCATTTTTTATCCAAGAGAGATGAATGTATTCCCCACTCCCATTTTATCTACCAAATGAGGAGGAACTTAATGTGCCATACCCATACATATCCATAGGGTACATTTATTTATTATATCTTGATTGAGTATGGCCTACAATGAATAAGGTTCATGTATTTATTATGTCTCCCTAGAGTATGCCCTACATCTAGAACCAAATAAGCTGCCTTTGCTAATACTCCTCATGGACTTGTTATGGAGTAAGTTCTCTAAACAAAATTGTGGGGTTTTCAACCCTTAATTAGGTTTGAGTGCTCCCTCATTCTTGTTAGTGTGTTGCCCCATGGTTCCCTTGGGCTCTTGAACATGAAATGATATCTTACCTAATATTTATTTGAGTCGAAATACACATTAAGAATCCCAAGAGGCCCAAAGCATATTACCTAAGGAAAAATTATACTTTTGAAAACAATAACCATTAATGACAAACTCTTCTGCTAGGGAAGACCTTACATGCTTAGTTCTAAACAAAGAGCTAATGACTTCTCAAGAGTGAGAAGACCCTCTCTCAAAAGTGAGCACTTATCCATCCCTTTGAGCCTGTCTCCCTCACCCTTTGAGCATATATCCCTCACCCTACTTGAGAGACAACACTCAGAACTGAAATAATAAGAATTATAAAAAATTCCAAGTGGAGATGTATGTCAAGCTGCCCGACTTATGTAGGAAGCCATCTAAAACCACAAATCTTAGTATGACCAAAGATGTATGAATAAATTGGTATATATTAGGATAAATGACCTTTGGGACATAGGAAGCAACACTTATAAATTCATTTTTTTCTACCTAATCATTTAGGTATTTATCAATTTATATAAAGGCCTAGAAGAGTAACCCTTTTGGGAATCACAAATAATAAATTGAATGCACAAATCGATAATGAATAGGAGGTTATTGACTTGGGAGATCTGAGGAGACTTCTTCCGATAATGAACCCAAGGTACGATTGTGGGCTCTATAACATACAATAAGTGATGTAAAATGATTTCACTCAACCAAAAATTGAGCCATAACCTCACCCCATGAGAATGATCTAGGTGGATGTTGGTGGCCACCCACCTATACCATTTGGACCCCCACAATTGTCTCTTTCAGATTTTTCAGTTTCCATAATTGTAGCACAATTTTTAGTAGTTTTTTTCGAGTCTTGAACTTCTGGAGCCGTTTTGAGGCCCTAAACGACGTTTTTTGGGAAATCTGGGGGCGCCATGGGTCCATGGACCGATGTTGCCCTTCCCAAAGTGGTAGTTCTCGGATCGATCTTTCTAACGAGCTATCATACGCGTCAAACGGAGATCGTATGCCAAAGTTATGACCCCGAGAAATTGATGTACCAATTTACCCAAAACGGGGCCCATAATTTGGTGTTTCATCTTCTAGGGTTAGGTTTTGGAATGTGAAGGGCTTTCCATTGTTTCTTAACAATAAATAGGCCTTCGAGCCTCATTGTAACACAGTTCCGAACAATTCAAAGGCATGTAGCTGCCACATCTCTTCTCAGAGATAAGCTACCATTGCCCTAGCTGGTTTATTTTCAACTCTGTTTGTAAGCATATTTCAGTGTTTTCCATTAATGAAATGAAGTATTATTTCTGCTGCATCTTTGTTATATGGTTATCTCTATATTTTGTTGCGTTCCTGTTTAAATCTGGATCAGAGAACCCAGTTGCCAGGCTAGGAGCAACTCCACGAATCTGAATTGATTTGCATAAACGGAGAGTATGAATATATACAAGGAGAAGGAGAGCATTGGGTTTCATCTCTCAATGTCTCTTCATCTTCCAACTTCCTTTTATTTTCGGTATTTACAATACTTACATCAATTTACGTAATCCTAAAGATTAGGTGCCAAAATCACCCCCTTAATCTCAAGGGATGTTGGTGAGTCCAAGCATCATTCTGAATCTTTAAATATTTTCCCTTCTAAGCACTTTGGTGAATACGTTTGCAATATGGTTAATTTTCGAAAAATGTGGTAAGTGGATTGTTTTGGCCTTAACATGATATCGAATCAGATGGTATTTTGTATTGATGTGCTTGGTTTGATTATGGAACTTTAGGTTCTTGACCAACTTTATTGTAGAAGTGTTGTTAATCAAAAGAAGAGTTGAATGCACTTGTTTCTCTTGCAAACCTTCAGGAAATTTCCTGAGACACACAATTTCCTTCATTGCTTTAGCTACTGCCACATCTTTTGCCTCAGTTGTGGAATCTGTTGGAACAGAATGTTTGTGTGGCCTCTAGGATACAACTCCTAATCCAAGATTCATAACATAACCTGAAGCAGAGACCCTAGTTTCTTTATATCCATCAAAATATAAATCAGTGCATCGAATCAAGCGGAAGTTACCCACCTGTGTACACTTGAGTCCAATGTATTGAGTTCCCTTCAGGTACTTTAGAATTCTTTTGGAGGAGACCAATGACCCTCACAAGGTCGTTGCATAAATTTGGAGAGGATTCTAGCAACAAATGAAATTTCTAGTCTAGTAGTAGTCAAGTTGTTGAGACGTCCTATGAGCTATTTGTACTTTGTTGCATCGTCAAATTCTTTTCCATGAGTGGATGTGAGATTTAAGTTCTATTCCATTGGAGTAGTCAAAGGATTGCACTCAACCATGCCAAACTTGTTCAAAATATCTCCAATGTGCTTCTTCAGAGAGAGGAATATAAATTTCAGATGGTGGGTTACTTCAATACCAAGATAGTTGTGAACATAGCCAAACCCTGTGATCTGAAAACATTTCCTTATTTCTTTACAGATGCAATGTAGCTCTCATTTCTCCTTGTCATCAAAAGATCATCCACACACAACACAAGATATATAATTGTTTTCCCAACTTTCTTGACAAACAAAGTTGCGTCGTCAAGATCGTAATGTTTGAAATTGAGTTTGAGAAGATTCTTAGTCAATTTATCGTACCAAGCTCGTCGTGTTTGTTTGAGGCCATAAAATTATTTTACAAGCTTTCATACTTGATGTTCCTAACCCTTCACAAAAAATCTTTCTGGTTGGGACATAAAAATATTATCTTTCGTGTTTTCATTCAAGAAAATTGTTTTTACATCCATTTGATGGACCTTCCAACCTTTCTAAGTTACCAAGGCAAAGAGTGTCTAGATGGTAGCCCATTTTACTATGGGGGAAAAATTCTGCTCATAGTCGATCCATTCCTTATATGCAATTTTTTTCGCCAAAAGCCTAACTTTGTGCTTTTCAAGTGAGCCATCTACTTTATAGTTATTCTTGAAGACCCACTTGTAGCATATTGGTTTGGCTCCTAATGGAGGATCAACCAACTTCCAGGTTCCATTCTTTATCAAAGAATCATATTCTTTCTACGTCACTTCTTTCCATTATCATGAGAAGAAAATTCTTTGAAGGAAGTTGGCTCGAAATATGCAGAAAAATTCAGTTCACAATCAGAAGAAACATCCATATCAATAGGTGAATCAAAATTGTCTACATTAGCTCCATTTTGTTTGGCTCAGATTCTTGTTCATGTCTTTCCAACCCCATAAATATGAACACTTTCAAGTGTCTTTGTCATCCATTTTGGAGGACCTTTTTGAGATGGCCCAGGCTACTCAGTTGACTGGGGTGGGGCTAAATCAATATTTAGTCTCCCAAGGCTATCAATCACACCACTCAAAGTGTCACCAACAGTTGTAGCTTCATGCGGGAGAGAGTGTTTTAGAAGAAGATTCCACATACTTATCTAGTATAGGGATCCCCCCTTTAGGATGTGGAATCTCATTATCAAACCCTTGAAATGACTTCACATGTCTGAATCTATCTGAACGATCAAGTTGTTACTAAATAATGTAGTCAGTCTTAAAAGATTCCAAAAATATCACATCTCTAGATATTATAAAATTTTTATTCACTTCATAATAGAGACAATATGCTTTGGAGGTATTTGAGTACCCCAAGAAGATACATATGCGACTGCTTGCACCGACTTTTTTCTCTGTTCCTTAGGTACCAAGCCATAATAGGTGGAACCAAAAAGCCTGAGATACCTCACCGAAGGAATCTAGCCATACCACATTTCATAAGATGTCTTATTTTTATAGCATTAGATGGACACCTATTTTTTATATATACAACGCATAGAACTACATCAACCCAAAACATTGCTTAACATTCTTGAAAGACATCATTGAACATACCATATTTAAGAATTTCTCGTTCAGTCTTTCAGCTACATTTTTGAGTTGGGGATTATAGGACACGATTGTTTGATATTTGATCCCATGCTCACGAAGATAGTTTTCGAATTCATTTGAGGTATACTCCTTTCCATTATCAGTACAAATAGAGGCAATATGAGATTGTGCATCATTTTCAATCCATGCATAAAAGTTTTTGAATGTTTCAAAAGCTTCAGATTTGTTCTTCAATAAATAAACCCAACACATTCTGGTGTAGTCATCAATGAACTCCATCATATATTTATTACCATTTGCAGAAGGAATAAGCATTGGGCCACATAAATAAAAAAATGAATGAGCTCATGTTTTCTATGTGCTCTGGAATGATAATCATGAAAAGAGTGTTTGTTATGCTTTCCTAATATATACACAACACATTGCTTAAGTTTCCTAGGAATAGTATGCAAACTAGTAACACCATTTTTTTCAACAAATTAAGGCTTTCATAGTTCAAGTGTCTAAATCTAGCATGCCATAAGATAATTGATGGAAATGTACCTGCATCAAAGTGAGAACTCCATGAATTTTTTTGTGTACGAGCAGAGGTTCCTTGCAGCTTTAGAATTCTTTCTTATTCCATCCCAATCATGACAAGTGAATGATCTGATAGTTTGTTGATCTCAACCTTGCCATCAAATATGTGAATGGAGTGTCCTTTATGGCATATGTGGACCAGAGACAACAAGTTTATCCTCAGCTCCAAGAGGTATAAAACATCATGTAGAAGAAAACCTAGTAGGCTAGGTAGTTTGAGCCTGATGGTGCCAAGTGTCACAACTTGAGTTTTGACTTGTTTGCAAAGTATATTGTTCCATCAACATTGTCAGTGAATTCTTCAAATAAATCTCTTCTGAAAGTCATGTGGCGAGTTGCTCCTGAATCAAGCAACTAAGCATCCTTCCATGAAGCATGTAAAGCATTGAGTAACTCTCTAGTTACTCCAATGTTGCAATGTGCCACAACATAATGAGTAGATTCGGGTGTTTCTTCTTTCCCTTTGTCAGAGTTTTTATCTTTTCCTTCAGTTCTTTCCTGCTCAATTCTATCCCAATGCAGCATACATATGGAAGCATCATGTCCATCTCTATTGCATCGTATACAATGAATATCAGACCTTTCTCCTTGGAACTGTCTAGTCCCCTACCTCTAAAATTCTTCCTTCCTCTTCCTCTTCGACCACCTCTTCTTCTAGAAGAATCTTGTGCATGATTCTTCTCTTTCTATGAAAAGCATAGAAAGAGGCACTGGAGTTTTGAAAATGTCACCTCAACACACTGAGTTCATCATATTTATAACTTATTAAACTGCTTAACCTTGGAGTTTTGAAAATGTCACCTCAACACACTGAGTTCATCATATTTATAACTTATTAAACTGCTTAACCTTGATAATTAATAAAATTGTGCAATGACGTAAATGATTATTTAAAACGAAGATAAGGGCTTTACAACGCTATTTCAGGCATGTTGTAGACACATCGGTGGGGAAATGTAAACGACATTCCGGTGAAGTGTTAATGTTGTTTTGCTTTATAGTAGCCTAGGGATTGCTTTCTATGTAGTACGATTTTTTCCATGCCCATACCACCAACTAATTCAGATGCGGTATTCTCATTGTATGAACCAAATGTGCCCTGTTGGACAAAGAATAAAATGATATTTATAGGTAAAACATGTAAGGTAGGTGGAAAATTAAGTTTTATTGTTTTTGCAATTAATATTTAATATTTTTAGAGTTATAATTCTATTAATATTTTTAGAATTATAATTATATTAATATATTGGACAGTATATGTAGATTTTGTATTCGTTTAAATTTAAAATAAAAAATCAGTATATATACTTTTAAAACCTATAAATAACTCCAAAAATATTAATAGCCTAAACAAAATATCCCATTAACCACCAAAAAATTAACTAATATTTATTCTGCATGACCATCGAGCCTTAAGATAGCTATGGCTCACCCTCTCTCCAGCTTTACTTCGGCTTAAAAGGCGGTTGCCAGCGAGACACAAGGAGGAAACAGTGGAGTCACTAGTAAAATGATTGGAATGGCCTCCCGGCATCAACGATTTGTCCACATTTTGAACTAAACATGTATACAAATCAATGATCCACTGTCGTGAAGAATCGTACATTCGTAAAGAAGATTGGTTAGTCAGAAAGAAGTGAAAAGAATGAGGTGGTGATGCCATCACTGAGTTTAATGGTACACACAAAACACACACGACTCCGCCGTAGGGATGAATTTGACACTGTACTTTGACATTGTATTTAGTAAGAGTAGTGGGTTGGAGGGTTGGAATTTAATGGGTAAATTGTTTGTCACGAGGTCATTTGCTCATTAAATACAATTTAAAAATTATAAAACAGTTTAAATTTTAGCTTCAAAGTATAAAAACAGATTGGAAACCATGAAAATTATCAAATTTGACAGAAATCTTTTATGAAATTTCAACCCTAATGGGGTGCATGCTTTGTAAAAGTCAGTGACAAGCTAGAAGTAATACATAATGATAAAATTTCTTAGAGTAAAGTGAAACCGATCAGAAATACACGCTCCGCATATAAAAGCGATTGAAATTCAAGTGCCCGAAACATAGTTACCAGTTTGAGTTTGAATTTAAAACCAAATTTGAGTGACAAATTTTGAATTTAAATTAAAATTTGATTTATAATTACTAAAGATGAAAAAATTAATTAGAAAAAATTTTAAATATTTTTTAATTTTTTAAATAATATATTTTTAATTATCTTTTTTTCTAATTATTTTCATTTTATAGGTTTCTCATTATTTTGAATTTTAAACTACTTTTAAATATAATAAAAAATCTTCAAAATCAAATCCAGTCTAAAATATATTTACTTCTTCAGTCTGAAACCTATATTCTTTCCTCGATTTCCAAAATTTATTTATGTAAGATAATTTTCTATTTAGAAAATTGATATTCAAATAAAAAATCAATCTCTTGTTCTTGAAAAAAGGAAATTCTAATTTTACAGGTACTTTCATTTTCTTCTCTGTAGTATCAAAAATCTAATAGGAAAATAAAATTTAGTCACATAACTCTACTTTACCCTTTGATATTGGATGCTGATCATAACTATTATTACTCATTTAATCTAAAAATAAATTTTATGCTTTCCTCTACGTACATGCCATACCGCAACAATCTCTGTTTTCCTGTACGTGCATTGCATACCTCAACAATATTGGTTTTTCTCCACTTGTATGTCATACAACAGCAATCTATTTGCCTTTAGCGAGTAAACAATCTAATATCATTAACTATTTCAGCTACTAAACAATATATGCCCCCAAATTATGAACTATGTAATTTATTCAACGGACGAACTGAGGGATAGCGAAAGAATAAAATAATATATACAGGAGGGAAAACATGTAATGTAGGCGTAAAGCTAGGCCTCAACTGATCTAGACGAAATCTGCAAGCAGCAAACAGTGAATTAATTAAATTTATTTGAAATTTGTACCAATGTACATTACCATATTCAGAGGCTAGGATAGCTATACCTCACCTTCCCTCTGCCGTGACTTCCGCTTAAAAGCCGGTTGCCAGCGAGCAGAAAGATGAAGCAATGGAATGACGAATAAAATGATGGGGATGGACCTCTGGAGTCAACGAATTATCCACATATTATGAACTAAACATAGATATACTGATCCGCCGTGGTGAAGAAACTTGTAAAGAAGATTCATAAGTCAAAAGAAAGTGAAAGAAATAAGTGGTGATGCTGTCAGTCCACACACAAAACAGAGACAAGCGAGTAGGAATGAATTTGACAGTGTACGTAATAAGAGTGGTGGGGTGCATACGTCCGAGAAGTTAGTGAGAAGTTGGAAGTAATGGAGGATAATGACAAAACAAAATCAAGATTTCCAGCCATTCGAAATGCATGCGCAGCATGAAAGCGAATCGAAATCTATGTGCTGGAAGCTGAGAAACGGGTGTCTTCCGCCCTTTTGGTCGAGAGATGAGCGAAGCGGTCGATGTGAGTGAGTCAAAAAGTTACCAATTAATTCGCTCGTTCGTTTTTGTCTAACCGTTTTAGTTGTATTAATTAATTTTCTAAAGTTTATTGGTCATAGATATTTTAAATAATTATTTAACTAAGAGGATAGGCTTGGTTTTGAGTATGTCTTAAACGGTTTAATGTTTGGTTAACAATAATTTTTCTCACTGTTATATATATATATTAACGAAAAGGGATTAACAACATTTTCTTTTTTAAAACTTAATAAATGTTTAAAAAAAATATCCACCTTTTAACTAGCTATCATTCATAGTGCAGGAAACGTATGAACAGATATGTACGGAGTTGTTTATAATGCGATTTTTTGGAGATTTCGGTGACGGAATCCGGCGGAAGAAATTGAGGTTAAATCTTGATTTGCTGTAGTTAAAATGGTTTTTTAACTGCATATTTGGATTCAACATCCTGAAAAACCCTGGAGGCTTTGATTATGCAGAAACTAGCTATCAAACTTGCGATTCCAATAAATTGCTACCGGATTTTAACCGGAAAAATCCACCGGAAATGCTTCCAAAAAATCTCATGACAACTACTATATCCACCGTAACGCTCTCTCTGTCATAAACCTATTGGTACGTTTGCTGGCCCTAACCGGAAGTCTGATACAGCTAAATTCATAAACGACAAAGCCGAAAGCAAAGTGGTTGGACGTACGCAATCGACTGACATGATGTAGCTTGACATTGAGATTGAGATTATATTTTAGAAGGAATCTTAGAAGTGGGCACAAGAAATGTCATTCACGATAAGTTGAAACACTATTCTATGACGCGAGGTATGTTGTTTAGGAAATTTACATGTATATGTTTAATAATTGGTTTAAAAGAAGATTTATTTTTTCTAGTTGTTGGAGATGGATAATAGATTTGGGGATTTTTTCATAGATATTTTTGAAGGAACTCTTGAATGGGACATTTTTGAACTACAAACATATTTGTTTGTGTTTTTTTAACAGAAAGACATGTTATGAGATGTTCACTGACTTGTTAAAAGACAAACCCAGATGAGCCATGATTGAAGAAACATTTAATGTTCAACCCCAAACTAGTTAAGCAATCTTTAATAATTTGATGGCGTATTAATCACTATCTTCTACTTGAAACAAAATCTTATGCTACAAACAATATGGCGTGTGACAAATCTTCCAGTCTTCCATGAACACTGCAAACAATTCCCATGTTTCATTTGACATGCATCTGGTACAAAAGCACATAAGGAATATCTCATAGGTGATAGCATTCAGTATAACTTGAAGCATTATTATTTGACATGGACTGTTAGATTCTACATTTTCATTCATGAAATACATATACTAAAGAAGAAATCCTAAGGCAAACAACACTTCCTCAAATTCAATTGTAGATTGGTTATGTGGAATTTTCAAATTGTCATGTAATCATTATGGATGAGCCCTCCTTTTAAAATCATTTTTGTTATATTACAACACCAAAAATACAAAAATATCCTATTACATTTGCAGAAACAAACAATGTCCTAAATATCTTAGAAGGTCTATGCTTACACTTTTTTTTTAAGGAGTGAATAGTTTATATTGGTCAAGCTAGTAAATGGGCTAGTACCCTTACATTCATGGAGCGATCACCATCAAAAATAATCCATATATATTCAAAGAGTAGTCTTTTCCTATCCTGCATGTTCTTTTCTATACTTCTAACAACATATTTCTTATAAATTCTCCAAAAAAAACCTGACAAAAACTGCAAATTTACAAAACATTTAATAAAAAGAGATATGAAACCCGAACTCTACATTCCTACAGGGTCACTATTGGCCATTGCAATTCCATTTGCTTCCTATTTCTAGAGTGGAATTTCTGCAACAGTTTGCTCCATAGGCTCGTTTGGTTCAACTTCGTCATGAACATCACGGGACGTGGGGTCCTACGGACCAAATGCCTCCTTGATGAGACAACTTCTTCAATTAAAAAAATGACTCAATCCCATTAAATTAGACCCAAAGTGTCCACCTTGGTGTCTAATTCTCCATTGTCAGTTGAAGCCTCTCCATGGCCTCTTGCAGATCCTCCATTTTCCGAATGACCAAAGAAAAATGAGAATGAGCTTCCAGCAAAACATGCTTACCAACCCCTTCCAGCTTGGCAACACCTTCCTCTAGAGAATTTTGATTCAAAGCCCTCCCGGCATATTGGTCGTCTTCATGGATAGAGGAGTCCATGGAGTCTAATCGAATGAAGTTAACCTTAATACTTAACACATCCAACTTCGTCAATTTCCACTTATAATGGGGAATGCCTCTAGTTTCCTTTCCTACAAACATATTTTCACATTAAATGTTTCTAAGATTTGATTTCCTATTCATTTCACTAATAACCTACATCAAATCCATTTCCCATTGCTCAAGTTTATTCCATTTAATCTACAGAGGTAGGATTAAGGTACTATCCATAGGGATTTTATGGCCCAACTTGAAGTTGCGTGCAACGTGATTCCATCTATCCTTTTGAGTGATACATTGGCTCTCCATTATGCATATGGAATAACACTCAGCCTGTTTTTCCTTGATCGAGAGCTGGCATTTCAAGGCAATCATCATCACAGTGATTTCAATGCTAATTAATAATGTGACTAGCCTTGGGAAATGGTTTCTCCAAGGCATCCTTTGATTTATTACATCCTCCATTCTACACAATCACAAAATCATGGAATATCTTAAAGAGTTGGGTCGCCTCTATCCTAACAGAGTATCCCTTGAAAAAACGAGTTCCTATATTAGTGTGCTCATCAATGATCTAGTTATTTCCTCTTTTGATCGAATGTCCATTAGGGACTGATTTTTTTGATAGAATTTATGTTTCTACAAAACTTTAGGATGTTTATCATCGTGTCTCCCAATACCACAATACCACTAGTTGACGAATTCCTCTTGCTATGACTAATTTCAACCCTTACCAAAGATACAGAGCTTGTTCTTGATTGTTAGTGATTGATGCTAGTCCCCATGCATGTTTGATCTGTATTTCTCCATCTAGATGACATATTAATCCTCTTGCTCCTCTTACCCCTCTTACTCCTGCCTCCCTCTTCACCTATTTTGACTGAAATGATAATAAGAAATTATATTCATAATCAAATAATATTCTATTAAATACTCTCACTTTAATTTAAAGAAAGTGGGAAAAATCATTTTGTTCCATACTCTATTAATATCTATATACTTAATTATTATTAAAAAAATTATAATACTCTAAAATAAATATTAAATTACCTTGATTAAAATATTTATATTTTATAAGAAATTTTAAATTTTTTAATATTATTTAAGAAATTTTCCATTTTACCCAAAAAAAAATTACAATTCAATAGCCAAAAATGTCTATACACCCTGAGCAACATAATAAGTACTTTGAATCATTTATTACCTACTACTGGAAAGTAGGTGACTATAAATTTATCTCGGGGAACACACTTCAACAGTGTAGTCCATCACATTGTAATAACATCAATGTTTGATAGCCATTGAGAACCCCAATCTATAGTTTATTATTGAATTACAAGGAATTCAATATACAAAAATCTCCTATTACACTTGCACATACTACCATCCTCAAATTAAACAAGGTTTACATTCACCCATTTTGACTAAATGATAATAAAAAAGATATTCATAATAAAATAATCTTTTAATGAATTACAAAATATTCAATATCTAAAAGGTATTTTTACGATCTAGTCAACATAATAATTTAAAAATAAAAATAAAATAAAATACAAATTTACAAAAAAAATATAAATCCAAGTTCATATAATAACATATTCCATGCGAGAATGTTGTAAAACATCTTGATTCCTCTCCATCGAGAAGGAGATGGGTTCTCAGAAGTGACGAAAGGAATGGGACTAGGGTTTTGCCTATTTCATCACAGCCTGCGCCTCCCCTGAGGCATCCTGACCCTACTGTAGATTCCCCTGGCCTCCCGTACGCTAGCCCATTACTCTTTAGGCCTATCCACCTTTCGGTTTTTTACTTTTTTATCGTTACGAGATTACTCCTAACCTTCTAACCAGCCTCTACAGCGACACTCGACCTAGGGTTTCTGAAGGCAGCTGGCACAAGTTTTTAGAGTCGGTTATGGAGGACCTAGTTGACTACTTGGACCTCCATCTGGACTTCTCCGAAGGTTATTCCAACAATCGGCTTTCACATTGGCTATGAACTCACTGACATAGTAGCCTCTCTCCCCTCAATCTCAGGGCCCTCATGCTCAACAACGACTTTCACCAAGGCCACCCCATCCAACCCTGACCTCTCAGCCTAGCCCTTGTCTCCCCCTACCCTCAATTTTGTAGATCAATCCCTCGATCCATGTTTGGGCTTATCTACAGAAAGCCTCCCCTCCTCTATTGGTTCCCACATTCTCTCTGCAGCTTCCATCAGTGATCCCACCACCCCCGCCCCTGGACTAGCCACTCCAGTCTCATCGCTACCCCTTTCCAACAATTTCACTGAAGTCACCCCCATTTCCAGGTTTTTCCCCTCAAACCCTCCCGTGGGCGACCTCGCTCTTGAGACAAACCCTTCCCGTGAACCCCCTTTGAACCCCTCCCCTAATGAAGGTCCCCGCAAATTAAAGAAGCAGAGTATCCTTAGACCCAAAGATTTGGAGGTTTCCTTAAGGCTAGGTGAGGATTTCCGGTGGAGTGAGGCCATGGACACAAGTAAGCAAGTTCTTGTTGGAAATGTCTGAGGATGCCACTACAGTGCTGCCAGGCTAAAACAGTGGGTCTCAGAGGCTTGGAGCGACCACCTTGTCGAACCCCCGGTGGTCCAAACATTCATAAAAGGATGGTTTGCACTCTGGTTTGCCAGGCCAGAGCACACCAAATAGCTCCTTTCAATGGTTTGGCACATTGAACAAGCTCCAGTCCTCCTCTGGCAATGGACTCCATTTTTTGACCAAGAAAGAGAATAGTTAGGGGCCGACCCTCTCTGGGTTAGATTGCCTGGTCTACCCCTCTAGTTCTGGTCTGAAGACATCTTCAGGTGCATCAAGAACTCTCTGGGAACATATCTAGAATATGACAAGTCCTATCTCTCAACAGGGAAGATGGCGTAGACTCAAATTCTAGTTCACATTGGCACCAGTGGCAGATTACAAGAATATATTACAATTCAATGGAGGAATTTCTCCCATTGGAAGAACCTAGACGACGAAGGGGTTCCTTTCACGTTTAGGAGGTGCCACAAGGTTGCGTGTCTACTTAAGGATTTCACCCTCAATAAGAATCCCAAGAGCTCGAATGGAGGGGAAGCTAGAAAGATAATTCCCTCTAGGTCAGACCAGAATCAGGGGGAGCGGGTCCACAACTCAGATGAAGGGGAGCAGAGTGATCCTGAACCAATTAATCAATCTCTCTCTCAAGGATCCCCGAAGAAAAGTGGTAGAACTCTGCTTTGGCCTCCCTCCCATCCTCTCACCAGGACAAAAGTGGCTGCAGGGTCGATGGTTTCTCCGGGTAAGCATCATATCTCCCCTTCTCCCTCTTGCATTCATGATTTTGATGATTTAATTAAATCTCTAATAAACAATTATTTGAAGGACTCTGGTTCCCTTCCCCTCTGAATGCACACCCTCATCCCCCCTTATCGTCCCCCCCCCCCTTCTCCTCCCCGCTTCCCTGAGGCCTCCCCTTCCTCCCTTTCCCCTCTCCTCTGAGAGCACCCCGAACATAGTGTCTGGCTCCCCTACCCCTCACTACCAAACCAGGTCCAAGGCCAAATAGAAACCAGTCCCTCAGGAACCCTTTGGTTCAGATCCCTCACTAACCTCCTTTCCCCCTAAACTCCCTTGGGGTCGACCCTCCTATCTCTCAAAGGCACAATTTCGAGATGGCAGCGAAATTTCTCTCGGAAAGCAATCTACCATCAATGGGGTACTTAGAGCTTTGAACCCCTTGGTAGCCCCCCCTTATGAAGATAACCTCCTTCAATTGTAGAGGGTTGGCTAGGCCCGATAAGAAACTATCCCTTCACGTACTGTTTCAAACATCACATGTCGATATCATCCTTCTCTAAGAGACTCTGGGACCCGCTGACTCCATCTCCCATCTCCTGGAGGACATGTTGACTGGATGGAGTTTCTTTGGGATAGATGCCAATGGAAGATCAAGAGGTCTAGCTATGGGCTTCAATACCCGTTCTTTTCATCTCACCAATTCTTGGGGATGCCACAGCCACATGGGAGCTGAACTATTCTCATCAGATTTGGGACTAGAGATTCGAATCCTCAATGTCTATGTGCCTTGTCAACATAGACCTACTTTTTGGGACCATTTTGTTGACTTTGTTGTTCTTTAGATAGATCTTCTTATTTTGGGTGGGGATCTAAACTTCTCCTTAGGTTTCTCAGAATCTTCAGGGTTTCATGCCTAGCAAGACCCCTTATCTACCTATTTCGAGAATTTTATTGGAGCTCCATAATATTCTGGACATTCCCTCTACCAAGCTCATGCCTACCTAGAGAAACAACAGAGCTGGAGAGGACAATCTTGTGTGAAAATTGGACCATTTTCTTATTAAGGAAGGGCTATTAACTATGGGCCTCCTTCATAGACAATGGGTAGGCTCAAGAGGAGTATCTGATCACCTCCCTATCTTCATGGAAATTAGAGGAGGTCCTCAAAAGCCCAAGGGTCCTTTTAAGTTTAGCTCATCCTGGCTCAAAGATCCCTCTTACATTCACATGATCATGGAATTTTGGAAGGCTCACCCCTCGAATGAGTGTGGTGGTATAAGAGAGGGCTTTGCCCAAAATCTCAGGGGGCTGAAGAACCTTTCCAAAATACGGGCTCACAACAAGCGCTTAAAAGATGATCAAACCCTCCTAAAAGCTAAGAAGGAAATAGCTGACTTAGAAAATGACCTGATCCAAGCCTACGCAATGACTGATCAAAAAGCTAGACTCACGGAGCTCTATACCACTAGAAGGAAATTCCTAATGGATCATGAAGAAGCATGGAGACTGAGGACATCGGCGAACTGGTTTCTAGAGGGAGACGACAACACAAATTTTATCATAAGTTTGCAAATGGAAGGAAAAACATCAACAACATTTGGCAACTCTTGGATGAGCATGGTCACCAAGCAAACACCTTCCCTCAGCTAGCCACTCTTGCAAACTCTCATTTCAAGCATATTTACAAGGCCCCCCTAAAGCTAATATTGTTGAAATCATGCAAGTAGCCTACCTTTTCCCTTGATTTTTGGACCAAGAGGCTAGCATGGAGCTAATAAAAGAAATCTCAATGGGGGAGTTGGAAGCCACGATCAAGGGGTTCAAGAAGGACAAGAGCCTAAGACGGATGGTTGGGAGATCGAGTTCTATTCAGCTTTATTTGACACTCTGGGAGGAGACCTCCTGAAGGTCTTAGAACACTCCAAAACCTGTGGATCACTCCCTGATTCCCTCACCTCCACCTTCATCGCTCTCATTCCAAAAGCTAACAACCCCTCCACTTTTGATGACTTTAGACCCATCTCTCTATGTAACTGCATTTATAAAATTTTAGCCAAGATCATTGCAAATAGGAAGTGGCCCATCCTTTCCATGTTCATTTCGCCTGAACAATTTGCCTTCCTACAAGAGTGACAAATTCATGAAGCAGTAGGAACCGCATAGGAGGTGCTTCATTTGCTGCACTCTAAGAAAATTAAAGATATGATCCTAAAGGTAGATCTTTCAAAAGCCTTTGATACAAAAAATTGGTTTCACATCGGAATCCTAACCCACCTGGGTTTTCCATTTGAGTTTATTAAATGGATCATGTGTTGTATCACCAATATTCCTTTCAGCATGGTTATCAATGGAGAAGCCTCCCCTTTTTTTACTCAGAAAGAGGACTCAGATAAGGATGCCCCTTATCTCCTATGTTGTTCCTTCTGATAATGGATGGTCTTAGCAGGCAAATAAAAGATGAGCACAGAAGAGGTAGACTACAAGGAATAAAAATTACAGCGGATTGCATCTTAACTCATATTCTTTTTGTCGACGACATGCTCATTTTCATCAATGGAAGTATTGGTGACCTAACCATCTTGAGGAACATCTTCGCCCTATTCCAAAATGCTATGGGTATGACTATTAATTGCAACAAGTCGACCCTCATAGAGAATGGATACTGCCCCCATGAAATTCATTATTCACTGCATCGTTTTCAATATAGCTTACTCAAGTTGGAGGAGGGGCTTAAATATCTCAGCTACAAGCTGAAGCCTTTGAGGTACAAAATAGCAGATTGGACCTAGCTAATATCCAAATTAGAAAAGAGATTAAACATTTGGTACCACAAATACCTTTCCAGGGCTGGCAGACTTACACTTATCAAAGCTGTCTTCGAAACTACCCCGGTTTACTGGATGTCACTGGGTTGGATGCCTAGGGGCATCCTAGCCAGGATGCAGGCCATATGCTACAGATTCCTCTAGAAAGGGAAACAATCAGGAAGAATATTCACATGGGTAAAATGGGAGTCCATTTCTCTGCCCAAGAAATTGGGCGGGTGGGGCATAAAGAAACTAAAAGATTTCTCCTCAGCCTTGGTGGCAAAACTGGGATGGCAATTACTCTCATCGAACAGTTTATGGATCAGGGTGGCTTGCTCAAAATACATCAGCTCTATACCTCTGATGGACTGGATCTTTTAGCCTCCAAGTATACACCTAGGGGTCTCCATTCTATGGAAGGCGGTACTAAAATCCATCAACATCATCAGGGAAGGTCTCACTTGGAAAATCCAGTCAGCTATGAGAGTAAGAATTGGCCGAGACCCTTAGATTGGATGTGGAAACCTTCATAGGCTACTATAGGACCTTTGATCCTTCCTTAAGGACATAAATATTTCATATATAGGTCAAATAGTTGATATGAAGCGCTCCACCCCTTTCCAGCAAGCTTGGAAAATAGTCGAAGATCTAAACATTCTCCTTCAATGGAATCATCTTTGGATTGACTATATCTGGGCCCTCTCTGAGGCTCAGATTAGGATTAGGGAATAGCAAGATGAAGTAGCCTGGGCACTCTCGAAAGTAGGAAGATATATGCCAAAGGAGGGATATTTGGTACTCGCCGGGGAGCGATGTGCACAGGACCTAGAAATTTGGTGGAAGCATTTATGGAAACTAAAACCCCTGAAGGAGCAAACTACTAATGTGGACTATTCTGAACAAAAAAATCCCCATGGGAGATAACTTATTAAAGCGAGCTCATCATGGTCCCTTCCGGTGTCATCTTTGTAAATGTAACAATGAATCTACATTCCACCTCTTTATTGATTGTAAGGCTGCTCGAGATCCCTAGCTATCAATCTCAGTAGCAATCCCCTCCCCAACAAGATGGTATGGTGCTTTGGTTTCGAAAGCCTGGTCATCTTGGTGGACCAGAGCCATCCCAAAAAAACTCAGGAGCCTGCCTATTCTGGTCTGTTGGGGCCTTTGGATAGCAAGAAACAATCTCATCTTCCAAAACTCCCTGCCACATTGGCCTTCCATCTCTTCCTGAATCATCTCTGATTACTCCCTCATCCCTGAAGACGAAGATATACCTCGACCCAGGACTCTCATTCTGGAATCCATAGACCACTCAAAGCCTTGGGCCTATTTTGATGGGTCTACCCAAGAGGAGGGATGCGGGGAAGGAGCCATCTTAAACCTCTATGTTTCACATTCTCTCCACATTCAAATGGGGTTGGGGGTTGATACAAAATTTTTTGCAGAACTGTCCTCTACAAAATTCCTCATCCAATATGCCTTACAAACCCAATGCCGAGACCTTCAGCTTTTTGGTGACTGAAAAATTGTCTGTGATTAGATCAATAAAAAGACAAGATGCTCAGCTTTCTCTCTGTTTCACATTTTGGATTAGGCCCATCGTCTTATTACTTCTTTTGACTCATTTAAATGTCAACACATTTATAGGGAGCGAAATGCAGACGCTGACAGCTTATCCAAAGAAGTTGCGCACAAGCCTCCCGTGCTTGGCTGATACAGGAGCACAGAGAAGGGAATTTCCATCAGTGCCACCACAGACCTTTTATGGACATAGATAATGCATAAAGCTCTCAGGGAGCTTAGTTTTTTGTTATTTTTCTATTCACAGTCTTCCGCATGTAAATATTCGTATGATCTATTTATTTTCTACCTAGTTCAGGAACTTTTTTCACTGATTATAAAATTGGCATTAGGCCAGTTTTTATTTTTTTTACAAGAACAACAAAATGATTATCTAAAGTTGAAAGCCTCCCTACATGGAAGAAAGGTAAAATTTTCTTGCTCCTTTTTGATAACTGACAGGCATAGCCTCATATAGCATATGCTCTTGCATATACAGCATGTAATTTTTATATCTCAATGAAAATTACATTTTTTTCCAAGGAAGAAAAATAACATATTCCATGCTCAATAAACATGAAGCATAAAAAATTAATAATTAACTTTAGACATTATCCTAAACATTAAAAATAAAAAAATAATCTCTAATAAAAACAAATTCTGATAGATTTTTACAAAAGAAGTGTTTTAAAACATTTAATAAAAAAACTGTCAAAACATTTACCAGGAAAACATCAATATTTTGAACCATTTCATTAGCTACTACTGGAATATAATTTTTTGGGGAGCACACTTCAACATATAGTGCATCACATTATAATAACACCATCATTTGGTAATCACTGAGAATGTGAGATTATAGTTATTATAGTAGCATCAATGTTTTGTAGTCATTGAAAATGCTAATATATTTATTTAATATCGAGATTCTTATTAATAATAATACCTTGTTAGTGCAGTCAGAATAAATATTAATATTTCCAATGAACCAACGTATGATAGAAATAACAATAAAAATATTGTGGTTAACAACAAGTTGGTACCAGGCTGAGTGCCAAATTTCATCTCATATTAAACTTTTGAGTTCTAACACTGAAATTTGGGTGCAGTAGAATCCGATCTTTAAGTAAAAAGAAAAAAATTGTGTTCACTATGAACTTTAGTTCCAAGGTACAGTAAGGTTATATCTTTATCTATGTATTTCTTTCACATAAACTGAAATTTAGTTCAACACAACATCTTACCTTTGATTTGAGGTCCTGAAAGAGGAAGCTTTTTAAGGTAGACCTTAGACTTTAGAAAACTCCCTCCAGTTTTTGCATTACGTATCTCTGAATTGAACCTTAAAAGAAGACTATTTCAATCGTCTTAATTTAGAGAAGTCCTCCAAATTCCTACATTAAATAGATAGAATTTTCAACTACCTTGAAACGAGCTATAAAAATATGCAAAAAGTTTGATCAACATCCATAGTTATTTTGCCTGCACTAAAGAATGTTTAAAGTACAAACTTCTTACCTCTAAATTCAGAACTTACATGCACATTCTAACTTTGGTCGACTTTTTTGGGCTTTAAATGCAGAAAACCGCAGGAAATTCTTCCCTTTATGAACTTTTATTTTTCAACTTAAAAGTCGTCAAACTATTGAAACTTTGCAGGTTTAAATAATGTTTTCCAATAGAGAGGGCCAACGAACAATTGACGTGAATCCATATTACTTCAGTATTATGCTAAAAGCCGTGAATACAACCGATTGCACTTAAAATGGCTAAAAATAAGAAGGTGAAAGATCAAGCAAGGAGCGAATTCCAGTACATCGTCGGTTTCATGAAAACCTTTCCAGATCACTCATTTATGGTACCAAAATTCTCATCAAGAAGATGGGAAATGAGATAAATGCAAAAATGATATGTATGACCTTGTTATCGACATAATTTTAGTTAAGATTCATTGAACCACTTCCTTCCTTCAAGCGACGTAAATCAAGGAGGCAGTATGAGTTTAAGTGGTGCAATCCTAGGGCCAAAATCTTTCAGTCTAATGAACCTAAAAAGAAAAATTAAAAATCTAAAACTTAAAAATTAAAAAAAATAAAAATAAAAAAAATTCCATTCCTGCAATTATACAAATCTATAGTATACTTAGATCTTGGTACACTCCCATAATGAAATCTTCTTATACATAAATTTTTATTTATTAATTATGCTAAATGGTGATATCCTTGACATGTGTTTTTTTCTCTAATATGCAAGTGTAATCCTTGTTTATGGGGAAAGGGGTTTCAATGTTGTTAACTCTAGAGGTTCATGCAATATATTATACGCTACATACTATATATTACCATATCATATTTTGCATATTATACACTACCCTACACCCCTTTACATTTTCCTTTTCACACTTGGTGGCAGTGCTCTTTACACATGTCTAAAGGTTATGGGTTTTTGGTGTATGTATAGTTGTACTCGTCTCTTCCCTGTGACACAGGCTAGGACAATACACCATTACATTGCGATGCTAGGTGTGACCCCTATCAATTTGACATGGTTGGAACCTATGCATCCTATGGGCACACATCTGCAGAGTTGAGTTCATCAAGGTGGTTTCAAGGGCCAAGATTTGTCATTGCTCAATCTATAGTCCAGATCCTCCCTACAAACCCTAACATCATTTTGACTACCTTCTTCATTGTGGTATGTCATTTTCTCCTTGTGGCATATAGAGCCAAGGAGGGACTAAGGGTTCACTCTCTATACAACAAAGTGGCAATCCTTCTCTATGCTCAGGGCTCGTATTTTCTTTTTTACAGTTCTTCACTCTAACTTTGGCCTTTTGATGAAGGGTTCAAGGTTTACACAACAACATTTCGACTTCACATCTGTTCCACGCGGGATAGGGTAATTTTGATCCTTTGTCTATAACGTCACTAAACTTTCATTTTATTTGTCAATTGAAATTGACTCATGGTTACTTTTTGATTTGGGTATTTTTCCTTGTTCATAGAAAGATCCCCAAGGTTTCATGGATGTTACTCTCCTCACCTCAATGGCACCTCTCGTTGTCTTAGGTGATCTTCTCCCTGAGAATTTATGAGAAAACCCACTTCTAGATTAATTTTTCTTCCTTCGATATTTGTCTCATTATCTTAATTCGTGCTCTGTGATTTACCTTGCAGGGATGGAGAACAATTCTAGGTTTTTATGGCTCGACAGGTAACCCAAATCTTTTCTCTTTGATAGAGTTTTATACTAATTCTTAGGTATACTTGTCTTCCTATTGTTGTACTAATGGTTATGCTCGCTATTGTTTCAGGTACGTCCCCAGATAATTGGTATGATGCACAACTCTATGAAAATTAAGTGTAACTATTCGTAATAGTTTGCTTGACAGGTTGGTGGCTTTTAGTCCTTTTGAGTTTTCCTCGGGTTTTCTTCATACAGCTCTATCCCAATCACTCACGACTTGCTATTTGTGGATGTCTGTATAGTAGAATAACTCAGTGAAATTTGGGTTTCGACCCATGACCCCTGGTTTCTACAATCCTTGGTGGAAGAACATCTTCTAGCTACCTTGTCAGTTGTATTTATTTTTATCTTTTGTTCAAGTTGAATGTACCATGGCTAGGCCACATCTATATGAGTTTTTTTTCTTTTCTTGAGGTTCATTGTGGTTGTTTGGTCTCACCCTCTAGTTACCTTAGACATAATTCAGAACAGGCATCTGAGAAACTATCAAGATATGATGAATGTATAACTTTGGACATTTCTTTAAAGTTATGGAAGTTTGCTTCAGTTTGCTTGACACCTCAATTGGCGTCGTTTTCTTTGTTCCATTTTACATGGATTCTTGGGTTATGTACATAGTTTTGGCTCATACATAAATAATGACAGAACATTCATGTAATATCAATAATGCAATCCTGATTAATACATTTTTGCACACTATTTATTTTTCCTTCTTTTATTCTTCTGGGCAATCTCTATTGAATAGAATGGGTTATGCCTACTTTAGGGATTTATCGCTGTAGGTACCAATTCATTACTTTATGCTTACATAGCTTCATACCTATATGAATTATATAGTAGGAAGTCAATTTACATCAAGGTTGTGCATGTTTTCTTATTACTGAGATTCTCAAAAGTGAATTATGTAGCCCCTTCTTGATTCATTACACTTCAACTATATGCTATGCATCCATGTTTAATTAAATTCTACTTTCATATACAAAAATACTTGTATTGTTTTCTTCTAATAGGATTCCATCTATAAATCAACAGATTGTTTGAATCTCTTTATGCATTTATCTACTGAAAGCAATCAATATTATGCCTTTCACATAACTGCCACATAATATTAGATTGTAGAATAGTATTTCCATTTCAAGTGTTAGCATGCCATCTTGCCTACAATAATCATCCCAAAATGTTGTAAACAGTTTAGTAGAAAATGCACTTATAGGAATAGATTTGCTACAATCTAGGAATGTAGGTAAGAAATAACGTACCTTAGGTTTACCTTTCGGTTTTTATGAGTATTAAAATAGAAAGGCATATTTCCTCATAGCAAAAATAGTTCTATGATACAAACCCCTTCTCTCACATGAGAGTCCTGAAATGGGTTGTAAACCAACCACCTAGATGCACTTCTTTCAGAAGTAGTCATAAATTTAAGAACATAATTCCTATTCAACACACTTGGAACTTGTCTGTCATGCATTCTTTGTACCTAATAAACTGCATGCTTTCAGTTAAAAATTCAAAAATACGAATACACAAATTCTTCTATATGAAATCATAAAATTTCGTACATGCATACCACTTATCCATTTAAGCTACACTGATCAGCATAGTTTTTTTGCATGCATTCATTGGAAGCTATAAATGTACATACTCCCACTCCAACCATCTATAAAATTATGCATCAAAAGTTTAGCATGCAACCCACATATTTTTGATAATTCTGCAACTTATAAAATTAATTAAACTATAGTTGATATCTAACCTTCAACGTGCACATAATGCAAACTAATATTCAGATTATAGTTCATAATTTCTAAACAATACACTCTAACGGAAAAGCAGTGGATGACCACACCAGACCTCCCAACCTTGAATCCTCTGATTCCACTCGAGCTATGATAACTTTCTAGGCATGAGTAACCACTACTCAGCCTTGATAATTCTTATTTAATATTATCATGTTCACATAATTTTTCCCTTGGCAGTGTCGTGCCTTCAGGGGTTCTGTTTCCCCTTAGCATAGGCTTTTCCATTTTTTTTCCTTAAAGCTAAAAGCCCACCTTTTCCTTGCAGCGCTTTTATTCTCGGTCTTTATCTCCCATTGGGTTGGCATATATATATATTTATTATAATATATCATATATATATATATATATATATATATATATATATATATAATATATACTTATATATATATATTTATGATGATGTGAATCTGATTCCTCTCATATTATAGCAAGTTTTCATTCTCTATCCTAATCTAATGGATTCAGCAATGAAATTTCCAACATAAAATCAATAACTTTATTAATACAAACTTAAACATCCAAACACACACGTTTATCACATACTAGCATAGTCACATCCGTAACCATTACACAATTAATTAAGTTCTAAGAAATGAGAGGTGTTACATCATCCCCCCTCCAAACTTAACACCATCCTTGGTGTTATTATTCATCAAGAAATAATTCAGGATAGGTAGCCTTTATAACCTATTATTTTTCCCAGGTTGCTTCCTTAGTAGTAAAGTACCACCACTACACTTTAACCTGAGACATGACCCAATTCCGCAATATGATTTCCCTCCGTTCCAGAATGTGGAGTGGTTCAGGCAAGAAATCTCCTTCGGGCTCCACCTGTAAAAGATGCCAATCAATTACATCAGAGTTATCATGCAGATATTTTTTTATTAACGACACATGAAATACGTTATTTACTTTAATATGAGTAGGTAGAGCTAATTGATATGCTACTAGGCCTATTCAATCTAGTACTTCAAATGAGCAGGTAGAGTTAATTGATATGCTATTAGGCCTATTCAATCCAGTACTTCAAATGAGCAGGTAGAGAAAATTGATATGCTACTAGGCGTATTCGATCTAGTACTTCAAATGGCCCATAGTACTAGGGTGCTACTTTAGCACAATTGCTAGTACTAAAAGTACTCTTGCGAGGCTTGATTCTCAAATACACATGTTCCCATATTTGAAATTCCTTGAAAGTCCTTTTATTATCTAAATAGATTTTTTGATGATCTTGAGCAGTTTTAATATTTTGCTGAATTTTTCACATTGTCCATTCCATTTCACCAAAGAGCTCGAGTCCAAGGATCAACCTATCCTCTGGTTGACTCCAACTAAGAGGGGTATGACATTTTCTTCCATAGAGAGCCTCAAAGGGGCTCATTTTAATGGAAGCCTGATAACTATTGTTATAGGAAAAATCGGCTAAATGTAGATAGTCCTCCCATTTTGTAGGTCTATCCGTCACATACATTCTAAGCAGGTCTTCCAGGACCTAATTAGTTCTTTCCATTTTTCCATTCGTCTACCAGTGATATGCTATACTGAAGTTTAGTTTGGTACCAAAATTCCCAAAAAATGATTTCCAAAATTTTGAAGTAAACTTTCCATCCCGATCTGATACGATCATTTTTGGTATACCATGTAACCTGAAATATCTTTCATGAAGATATTTTCAATTTGTGATGTTCCAAAGGTGGATTGTATAGGAATAAAGTGGACTACTTTTGTCAGTACATCTACTACCTGCTGGTATTGAGTTCTTAGTAATCCAGTTATGAAATCCATGGAAAGCATTTCCCACTTCCACTCTGGAATAGGTAATGAATTGAGCAGACCTACCAGATGCTGATGTTCTACTTTCACTTGTTGGCATTATAGGCAGCTTTCTAAGTAATCATCCACCTCCCTTTTCATTCCAACCCAGAATTTTCTTTTCCGTAAAGCAGTTATCATTTTCTAGTATCCTGGGGGGCCTGCATATGGCTCCTTTTGTTTCTCATCCAAAATTATATGTTTCACAGGGGTACTATTAGGAATGACCGATCTACCATGGGAGGTGATCAATCCTTGAGGATTGATCACATACCTTTTTGTATTTGTTTATGCAATTCTTGGTATTGTGGGTCAAGTTGACCAACTAACCTTACCTGTTCTTCAAAATCCGTTCTTACACTTACTCCCATGTGCGAAACTGAAGCATGAGCATGTCGTCTTAAGGCATCCAAAATGTTGTTATCCTTCCCCTTAATATGCTTGATTTCAAATTCGAATTCACTAAGAAAGGTTTACCATCTTGCCTGTCTCGCATTTAGGTCTGATAGACTAAAAAAATATTTAAGACTGGTGTGGTCGGTCATTAAAGCAATATTTTTACCTAGTAAATAATTTCTCCCCATTCTTAACGTATGCATTACTGTAGCAAGTTCTAGGTCATACACAACATAATTTTACTTGTGTTTCTTCAAGTTTTGGGATTCATAGGCTAATACAACATTGTTTTGTAGCAACACTCCTCCTAAAACTTCAAGGCATGCATCTGTGCATACTACAAAACCCTAATTTGGATCTGCTATCTGTAAGACAAGAGTCATTGTCAACATTTTCTTAAGTTTATTGAAGCTTTCGTGACACTTTTCAGTCCATTCAATTTTTTTTCCTTTTTTCTGTAATCAGTTGATGGGGTATGCCAACTTGGAGAAGTCCTTCACAAATTCGATAGTATCCTACAATTCCCACAAAGAACAAACTGCAGATACGTCCTTTGGTATTGACCATTCCATAATGGCTGTAATCATCTCGGGGTCTACCGCTAACCCTTCTTTATATATAACATGTCCTAAGTAATGTATCTTAGTTTTAAAAATTTCCACTTACTGCCTTTTGCATACAGTTTACGTTCTCTTAATGTCTACAGTACCAACCTTAAATGTTCTTGATGTTCCTCCTTATTTTTGGAGTACACCAGGATGTCATCTATAAAGACTAATACAAAGTGGTCCAGATATCGGTGCATCACACTGTTAATCATACACATGAATGTTGCAGGAGAATTGGTGAGACCGAATGGTAGCACCATGAACTCGTAGTGCCCTTACCATGTTCGAAAATCTGTCTTCCAAATATCTTCCTCTTTAATTTGCAATTGATGATACCCCATTCTCAGGTCAAATTTTGAAAACACTGAGGCCCCTCTAACTTGATAAAATAGATCATCTATTCTTGGTAGGGGGTATCTGTTTTTCACCGTTAACTTGTTTAGTTGACAATAATCTGTACACATTCTGTATGTACTATCCTTCTTTTTCACAAATAGAACTGGTGCCCCCTAGGAGAAACGATGGGTGTGATATATCCTTTGTGTAGTAATTCATGTAACTGCATTTTTAACTCGAAAAGTTATGGAGTACTCATACAATATGGAGTCCTAGGCACTGGAATAACCCCAGGCACTAGATTTATTGTGAAGTCTATATCTCTGGATGGGGGTAATCCTGGAATTTCTTCTGGAAGAACATCCAGGAATTCCTTGATAATTGGAATTGTTTCCAACTTATCTTATTCAGACAACTGGGAACTAGCCTCAACCTGAACCAAATACAACTGTCAACCTTTTCTGGTGCTTATTTTTAGTTGTAAGGTTGCAATTTGTCGAACCATTAACGGTTTCGCTTCTCCCTTAATTATTATCGGGACCCCATCCGTTCCTATACATGCCATTGGTTTCCCCAAACAATTTATAATAGAAGTCTACTATTATAACTAGTCCATTCCCACTAATATGTCATATGACCCAAGTTGAAGAAGATTTAATTCTACCTTTGAGGAATAGCCATTAAAATCAACGGGGCACTATTTCACATATTGAGTTATTCTCCACTTAATTCGTGTGGCTAGCTGTACTCGCCATGCATTTCTGAATTTTTTTGTTTCCGGATTGCATTTTTCTACAGTTTGGGGGCTAACATAGCTTAAATTAGTCCCTGGATCTATTAAAATAGACACATTATGGTT
Source organism: Pinus taeda (assembly GCA_000404065.3). Lineage (NCBI taxonomy): Eukaryota > Viridiplantae > Streptophyta > Pinopsida > Pinales > Pinaceae > Pinus > Pinus taeda. Next base: position 47,662 of record APFE030229479.1, read on the forward strand.
TAATATTTTACCTTATATTTCCATCATAGTGACTTGATGTTCATCTTTTCGGTTTTCCAGGGCAGCACTGATCCTCAGTATGTTCCTTGCAACATCATTTACTGTAGTGGCCTCTCAAACTGCCTAAATGTTTTGCATAGACTGGGAGTTGTGTGGGTAGTCCCTCAGCATATGCAAATCCCCACATCCCCAGCACCATAGCGTTCTTTGGTAGTGCAATTCTTTTTGCTATTGTGTTTTGTCACTCTTGAACCACTGTGGGATGGAGCTGGCAAGGGTACTTCTCCTCTAAACCCTTTCCTTTTCTAATGATCTATACCAAAATTCCTCAAGTAGAGTGGTTTTTGCTTCTTAACTCCCCCACTAGTTCTACTACCTTCTTTGGTCCTCCACAATTTACCACCTTCATTTTTAGTTTTAAACTACTGATAATATAACCTTGCCTTTATGACCACTTCGTCCATGGTCTTTGGGTTATCAAACCCAATTCTCACCTTGTATGAGAAAGCAGTTCAGAAATCGTTGAATTTTAGCTTTCTCTTCTTTCAAATAGGGTACATATCGTAGGAAGTTGGTGAATTTGTTTACAAATTCATACATAGTCAGTTGTCCCAACTTTAGCTCATGGAACTCCTTAGCATTGTCATCGTAATACCTCTCACCCGAGAACCTTGCCTTGAATTACTTCTGAAATTCCTCCCATGAGACTATTTTTCTTTCAAGCATTTGAACACTCTTTCTCTCTTCCCACCATGGGGTGGCTTTACCCTACAATCGATAAATTTCCAATCTTGCTTTCAGATTGCTTTCATATTCATATACTTGAAAATATTTAGTCATATTCAACAACCATGCCTCTCCATCCTCCTCCTCCTCGCCATCAAATATTGGTGGCTTGACCTTTCTAAATTCACCTTGTAATTCAGCTTTCCCTCATTTCTTATGCACCCTTGGTGATTTGGGATCAGATTCCCCTCCACTTCCCGACCTATCGGATCCTATCTTGCTCGTACCTTCATGGTCTACACTTTTATGACTAGACTTCTCTATCCATTTTGTGATTAAATTCTCATGTTCTTCACTGGCTCTTAGCAATTTTTCGTTACTCCTACGGAGTTGAACCAACTCGAGTTGCAAGGTCTTTACCATTTCCATCAATTGAGAGGTTACATCAGTAGCACTGCCTCCTTCCCCCAGTTCCTTGAATAATTCTTCTTCACGCAAATTATGCGGCAGGGGTCCTTCCATAACTGTCCAACTTCATATTTTACCTACACGACAATTCAGACTCGATAAGAATAGTTGTATTATTATTTTAGACATATATACATTTTTCTTTCTTTGTGCATAGTCTTCTTTAACATAGATGCCCCTTTGCAAGCTCCAAAGTAGAACTGTGCTCTGATACCATTTGTAACGAACCTAATTCACATAAAAAAGAAAAATATTTTTCCATTCATGTACTTAAACAAAACTATACTATACTTAGATCTTGGGACACTCCCATAATTAAATCTTGTTATACCTAAATATTTATTTATTAATTACAGATCCTTGACATGTGTTTTTTCTGTAATGCACAAGTGTAATCCTTTCTTATGGGGGAAGAGGGGTTTCAATGTTGTTAACTCTAGAGGTTCATGCAATATATTATAAACTACATACTATATATTACCATATTATATGTTGCATATTATATACTACCATACACCCCTTTACATTTGCCTTTCCCCACTTGATGGCAACACTCTTTACACATGTCTGAAGATTATGGGTTTTTGGTGTATGTATATTTGTACTCATCTATTCTCTATGACACAGGCCAGGATAGTGCACCATTACTTTTCGATGCCAAGTGTGACCCCTGTCAATTCGACATGGTTGGAACCTGTGCAACTGTCTTATGGGCACACGTCTCCAAAGTTGAGTTCGTCGAGGTGGCTTCAACGGAAAAGATCTGTCGCTGCTTAGTCTACGGTCTAGATCCTCCCTCCAAACCCTAACATCATTTTGAGTACCTTCTCTATTGTGGTTTGTCATTTTCTCCTTGTGTTGTACATTTTCGAGGGTGGGGAAAGGATTCCCTCTTTCTGCTGCAGAGCGGTGATCCTTCTCTACGCTTAGAGTTCATATTTTTCTTTTTTACAATTCTTCACCCTGCCTTCACCCTTTTGATGAAGGGTTAAAGGTTTACACAATAACAGTTTGACTTGGCGATTGTTCCATGAGAGATAGGGTAATTTTGATCCTCTGTCCATAACTTCACTAAACTTTCATTTTATTTGTCAATTGAAATTGACTCATGGTTGATTTTCCATTTTGGTATTTTTCCTTGTTGACAAAAATATCCCCAGGGTTTCATGGTTGTTAATCTCCTCGCCGCAATGGCGCCTCCCATGGTATTAGGTGAGTTTCTCCCTAAGAATTTATGAGAAAAACCACTTCTAGATTAATTTCTCTTCCTCGAATATTTTTCCTATTATCATAATTTGTGCTCTGTGATTTACCTTATTGGGATGAAGAACTGTTATGTGTTCTTATGGCTCGACAGGTAGCTCAAATATTTTCTCCTTAATAGAGTTTTATACTAATTCTCTGGTATAATTGTCTTATTGTTGTTGTACTAATGCTTATTCTCACTACTGTTTTAGGTACACCCCTACAACAATTGGTATGATGCACAACTCTATGAAAATTAAGCGTTTAACTATTCGTAATCGTCTGCTTGACAGGTTGGTGGCTTTCGGTCCTCCTATGTTTTCCTTTGGTTTGCTACATACAACTCTATCCCAATCACTCTCGACTCATTTTTTTCAAATTCCTATATAGTACAAGAACTCAGTGACATTTGGGTTCTGACCCATGACCCCTAGTTTCCACAATCCTTGGTGGAATAAGGTCTTCTAGCTACCTTGTCAGTTGTATTTATTTTTATATTTTATTTTAGTTGAATGTACCACAACTAGGCCAGATGTATAAGAGTTTTTTCTTTTCTTTTCTTGAGGGTTGTCATGGCCATTTGGTCTCACCCTCTGGTTATCTTAGACATAAGTCAGAACAAGGTTGTGAGAAACTATCAAAATATGATGAATGTATAAGTTTGGACTCTCAATTGGTGTCATTTTTTGTCTTCCATTTGACATGGCTTCCTTGGTTATGTACATATTTTTGCTTATACAGAGATAATGATAGAACATTCACGTAGATATCGATAATGCAATCTTAATTAATACATTTTTGCACTCTATTTATTTTTCCTAGTTTGATTCTTCTCGACAACTTCTACTAGACATAATGGATTATGCCTACTTCAGGGATTTATGGTTGTAGTGTATTGGTCCATTACTTTATGCTTACATAGCTTCATACCTATATGAATTATATACCAGGAAGTCATTTGACATCAAGGTTGCGCTTGTTTTCTTATTACTGAGATTCTCAAAAGTCAATTATGTAACCCCCTTCTTGATTCATTACACTTCAACTATATTCTATGCATGTTTGTTTAATTAAATTCTTCTTTCATATACAAAAATCCTTGTATTGTGTTCTTCTAATAGGATTCCATCTCTAACTCAACAGATTTCTTAATTCTCTTTATGCATTTATCTGCTGAAAGCAAGTAATATTATGTCTTTTGCATAACTGCTACATAACATTAGAATATAGAATAGTATTTCCATTTCAAGTGTTAGCAGACCATCTAGCCTACAATAATCATCACAAAATGTTGTAAACTGTTTAGTAGAAAATGCCCTTACATGAGTAGATTTGCTACATTGTAGGACCGTAGGCAAGAAAGAATGTATCTTTGGTTTACCTTTGGGTTTTTATGAGTATTAAAATGGAAAGGTATATTTGGTCATAGACAAAACAGTGCTATGATACAATTCCCTTCTCTCACATGAGAGTCGTGAAATGGATTGTAAACCAGCCACCTAGATGCACTTCTTTCAAAAGTACTTGTAAAATTAAGAAAATAATTCCTATTAAAAACAATTACAACTTGTCTATCATGCATTATCTATACTTACTAAATTGCACGCTTTCAGCGAAAAATTCCAAAATACAAATACATAAATTCTTCTATATGAAATCATAAAATTTCCTACATGCATACCACTTATCTATTTAAGCTACACTGATCAACATAATTTTTTTGCATGCATTCATTGGAAGCTATAAATGTACAAACTCCCACTCCAACCATTTATAAAATTATGAATCAACATTTCAGCATGCAACCTAGAACTTTCTGATAATCCCACAACTTATCAAATTAATTAAACTATAGTTGATATCTAACCTTCAACATGCACATAAAACAAAATAATATTCAAAATATAGTTCATAATTTCTGACCAATACACTCCAGTGGAAAAACAATGGTTGACCACACCAAACCTCCGCCCAAGCTATGATAACTTGATAGGCTTGAGTAACCACTACTCGGACTTGATAATGCTTATTTAACATTATCATGTTCATAGATTTTTTCCCTTGGCAGCGTCTTGCCTTCAGGGGTTTTGTTTCCACTTAGCCTAGGCTTTTCCACCCTTTTTTCCTTAAAGCTAAAGGCTTGCCTTTTCCTTGCAACACTTTTATTCCTGGTCTTTATCTCCCACCGAGTTGGCATATATATAACTATATATATATTTATGAAAAATCATGATGAATTTGATTCCTCTCAGATCTTGGCAAGTTTCATCCTTTACTTTGGTGTCAGCCAATGAAATTTCCAACATAAAATCAATAGATTTATTAATAAAAAATTAAACATCCAAACATACATGTTTATCATATACTATCATAGTCACAGTTGTAACCATTACACAACTAATTAAGTTCTTAAAAATGGGAGATGTGCCATTCAATCATCTAACAATTGATCGAATGGTGCCAAATAGTCCAAAGTGGCAGATGGGGGAGTTCTTCTTAAAGAGAAATGCCTTACAACGTAATTATTTGTTTTAGATGTGATTATAGATTCCTATTTTAGAAGAAGATTTCTCCTATTATTTAGGAGTTGGTTTGATGTCATTGGGTTGAGACATATTCTCCAATAAGATAGTTCCTAAATTGGTTTCTGGTAGAGATATTAACTGAATTAATTGATTACGTGATCAAAATATTTTTTCTATTTGGAAAAATCATTAATAAATTTATATTACATCGAATGCAAAAGTATGTTGCTGAATTTCTAATTTAATTTACATAATCTCTCTATAACAAATTAATTTCTGGATAATGTCTATGACTTTTGTTCATTAAATTTATTATGTGGTATGAGTAACTTAATTACAGAGGGTTACATTCTAATTCCCTACAGTTTGGTTTGGTCTTCTACTAGCCCCACCAAATAGGGAACTTTACTTTGTTCAAATGTGCCAATGACAAAATACTTTCCTTATCTTTAGAAACCAAAATACCAATACAATTGAGGATTTCAAAACTAAAATATAAATGTTAAAAACAAGAAAGCTGAAAGACAATTTAGTAGTGTTATGCGAATTAGTAGCTTCTACTGGGATGGTTTTTTGTTGTGTGTTTTTCTATATGACCTAGTCTTTGATCCATTGTTTCCAATTTTGATCCAAGAGAGATGAATGGTAACTTTTTTCAATTGCCTATAGTCAATGCATAATCTGAGAGTACCATCCTTCTTCTTCACAAACAATACTAGTGCGCCCCAAGGTGATACACGTGTCCTAATGTATCTCTTGTCCAACATTTCCTTCGACTACATCTTCAACTCTACCAACTCTAGATTTATCATTCCGTAATGTGCCTTTGATTTCAAAGCTTCCCTTAGCACCAAATTAATAGAAAAGTCTACTTCCCTGTGACGTGGCAACGCTGAAATATTTGTTGGAAATACATCTTGAAACTACTGGAGGACTAGGTACCTTCTCAAAACATCTGCATCCTCAACTTCCTTACCTTTCTCACTAGAGAAATGTACTACAAATAACACACACCCTTTCCTGCGAATACGCTTTTACTACATATTTGTAACCATCCTAAGTGATATGGATTTCTTCTTTCCCTCCAAGACTCTTGGTTCCACATTGTCATCCAAGCACTCAATGGGTTTTTTCATAACAATCCACATTGGTCCTATGAAGGTATAGCTAGTCCATACCCAATGGCATACTATATGATCCCAACGACAATATGTCCAAGTTCATTGTTGTAGACATGCCATTCAACTCAAATACACAAGCTCTTACTCAATGATAAACTCTTTTCTTGCTACAGGTAGCCAACTATACTAACCAATATTTTGCATGCACTTCTTTATTCAAACCACACTTATCCACCAAGTTAGGACTAACATAACTATAATTGATCCAGGGTCAATCAAAATAGAAATAACTTGATCACAAAGCTTACCATCCATATCAAGGACAGATGCCTGGTGGTCTACCTATCTCTTATCCAGTGTTGCATAGATACGAGGAACACTCTGACCAACATCCCCAACAGTCTGTGCCTCCTGTGCACTACATATTTGAGGCCTACACTTCTAATTCTATGGAAAATCTCTCTTAAGGTTTCCCTTACCACGCGTCCAACACTCCAACCATCCAATACCATCACTTCTATGTTGATCTTGTGACCCATGTCTTTGTCTAGGTACATTAAACTTATTTTATGGTGCCACAGTTTCTTTCTCTTTTGCATTCTGAGGCCTTGCTCTTTTCAATTTACATTTAAATTTACCTCTATGTTTCCCTTTCCACCCCTGCTAAGATTCAATGTTATGCTTTGAATGTTCAAATAAATGTTTCAATTTCCCAATAACCTCTTCAAGTGACTATGTCTCATCATACTCAATATGATCTTTAAATGATAATGACCAACCACTAACAGATTTCTAAAACTTAGCCTTCTCATTCTTAAGATACGGTACATACCTCAATAGCTCTAGGAACTTAGTCATGTACTCTTCACATTTCATTGATCCCATCTCTAGCTCATAGAATTCTTTGGTCTTACTTTCGTAGTACCTTTTTGACAAGTACTTCTTCCTAAAAAGCCTCTTGAACTCATGCCAACTCAAGTCCTCTGTCTTTATGTCTTTGACCCACTTCACATCTTCTTACCAGATATCTTCTTTACCTCTCAGGATGAAGATAAATACTTTGGCCTTCATATTATCTGTGTAACTATGCAACTCAAAGAACTATCCAAGCCTCTACATCTTCCAGTTTCTTCAAATATCCATCAAAATTAGGTGGCTTTGCTTTCTTAAATTCATCTGGAAATTTTCCCCTATCACTCCTCCTGTAAGGATGATCATGATGACAATCATAATGCCTATCAGAACTAGAACTAGAGTAGTACTTGTGTCCATCACCTCTCCTATCCGAAGTAGCCAACAACCTACCATCTCTCATTGTGTCATCTCTATTCGACCTGTGACCACCATGAGACCTATTGCCATATGCCCCATTATTTTTTTCCTCCTACCCATGGTTGATCCAAAGTGGCCCCTATCACTACAATTTTGACCAAATCTGAAGGAGTATTGCAATAACCTCTGCTTTATTCTCTTGTGCCTGAATGATTTTTTCAATGTCTCCCTTACAACTCTTTATTTCTTCCTTCAAGCTTCTCAATGTGTCTGCTAAGTCAGAAGACTTACCAACACCATGCTTCTCATCTGATTCATACGATAATCTCTATAGCCTACCATATTTCTATTCATTTTTATCACTTTCATGCAAGGCATACTATGTCAACTAAATCAAATAACAATAAACCAACGTACCTTAGCAAAATTTGGGGAGGATATCTAATCTACAAGGTCAACTAGTCAACATAGTACATGTATAACATAATCATGACATCATATATACATATAATACATAAGCATATAAGCATATAACCATCATTCTAGCTAGAGTCTAGTCATCAATCCATGACCATATCAACTACACATACCATGACCTCATGCCTGAAAACAACAACCATACCAATGTACACTCACAATACACAAGAATAAACAACATGTAACTAATCATACACTCATGATGACACACTTTATAACAACAACATCCTCTTTCATATGGCGACATCACTACAACCATGATCAACACCATGCATATGCAACAAGCATATAGACCACAAGGGTGATTAACACATGTGCAACTGACATGAATGCATGACCAACGCACACCACTCATGCAGTCCAAAGGGTGAACCATTCTCCAATACCACTATGTGGTATCAAATATCACACAAAGAGACCAAAAATGAGATACAACCCAGAGAGAATGAAATCACACTCTAATACCACTCTATAACATCCTCATCACACATCTCCCCAAGTAACTAGACAACTGAGGTAAATATGTGACGAGAGGCAACTATAATGGGATTCAACCTCCTAGGTGACCTTAAGGAAGTGGAATCAATAGAAACACATCACACAGAGCTTCCATATCAACAACAAAACTCCCAAGAGCCATCCCAGCTACTCAGGTAACCGGCCCTTGAGAGCAACTGGATTTTTAATGTATCAAACCCCTGGACACTCCCTTGATATGGACAAAGGTGCATCTGGGAGGCTATAGACACTCCCATAGCAAGGATGAGGAAGCATTCGAGGACTTTTTTCCCTAGTGTTATGGTTGCAACTCCAAGATTTGTACCACTTTCTTAGGCCCATAGTCTAGGTCACTTCCCAAAACTCAATGATAAGTTCAGAAATGAATTTACACAATAGAACAATGAAACATTTTGCAAAACATTGACAAGGTCTAGACTGGACCCCTACTAGTCATGACAATAATTTCATCAAACATGTCACAAATATGTAATCTACATGTTTAAATACATATCTGTGCATATGGGTCTCATACTTATCTTAGAATCACTAAGAAGTGTTGTTCCCTTATACCATTAGCTGCATTATCATCTATTAAGTCATAAATACATTGTTCATTCATTTACAAATGAAAACATGAAGAGAGCCATACATCATCACTGTCATAATACATGCTTATAACTAGCATAATAGCAACAAAACTATGAAAGATACATCAGCCATAGAATCCACATATAAACAAGTACATTTAAACATAATATACAAATGAAATAACCTGTTATTAATGAATGCAAAATCCAACCAAATATGGGCCTACCACATTCCACCCAACCATAGATTGGCTTAGTCAGATCTATCTTCAACTAATCACCCCCGTGCCATATTCCAAGAATGAATGTGGGACTCAAACCAAAAGAACCAACCAGGGAATCTCGTATATGTTGCTGAATGCAGGATCGCTCTTGTAAAGATGCAACGACCCCAATTTCTCGTGCCGACAAGAGTCGAGCATAGTGATTAGCAACATGATCGATGGTTGGCTGAGGCAATCAATGACATTATTGGTGCTACCCTTCTTATACTTAATGTTCAAATGGAACTATTGCAGATAGGTAGAAAATTTATGATGGCAATAATTTTGCAACCTCCCTTGTGTTTGTATGAACTATAGAGGCTGGTGGTCTGTATCGATGATAGTTTCCTTCCCTAGAATTGAATGGTTCCATTGGCGATAGGCCTGCACAATGGAATACATTTCTTTTTCGTAAGTGGGGTACTTTCGGAATGTGTATGAAAGTGTCTCATTGTGGTAAGCCACTAGATGCCCATGCTGAGTGAGAACCACACCAATATCATAGTTGGAGGCATTTTTCTCAATCTCAAATGGTTGTTGCAGGTATGGTAATGTGGGCACTAGTGTCAAACAGAAGTTATTCTTCAACTCAGAGGAAGCTTGTTGTTGGGTTTCCAACCAAAATAAAATTTCTTTTGCTCCACCCTTGGTGGATTGACTTAAAGGCCAAGTGATATGAGATAACCCCAACACGAATCTACGGTAGAAATTAACAAGACCCAAAAAGTTGCGAAGCTTTGTGAGAGTGGTTGGGGCTGGCCAATCCCGAATTACTTGTATCTTAGATGGTTCCACATGTACACCCTTCTCATCAATGATGTACCCCAAACATTGAGCCTAGTTCAGGCCAAAGGTGCATTTCTCCAAGTTAGCACACAACTTGTGTTCTTGAAGGGTTTGAAGGACTTGTCAAATATGGTAGAGGTTCTCTTCCCAACTCTAGCTGAAGATTAGGATGTCATCTAAATACACCACCACGAATGCATTGGTGAAGGGTGACAAGATGTTGTCCATTAGTCTCATGAAGGTTGTAAGGGCGTTTTTCAATCCGAATGTTATGACTAACCATTCGAAAAGGCCCTCCTTGGATTTGAAGGGAGTCTTCCACACATCAGAGGCTTCAATAGGCACTTGGTGATAACCCAACTTCAAGTCAATCTTGCTGAAATATTTTGCCCCCTTGAGTTGGTCCAGAAGGTCATAAATTTACAGAAATAGGTACCTATTCCAAACAGTGGTCTTGTTCAATGCCTGATTGTCAATATAGAGTCTCCAAGTCTCATCCTTCCTCTGTACCAATATAATCAAGCTCCCACAAGGTGATGAGCTTTGCCTGATGTGCTCTTTTTGGAGTAGTTCCTGAATCTGCCTCTTGATCTCATCATTCTCCAGAACATAGAGTTGATAGATTGATCCATTGGGCAGTGGCACGCCCGGGGTCAGACCGATGGAGTGCTTCAACTGACAGTGCAGAGCTATCATTGTGGGCGAGGAAAAGATATCTCTGTACTCCTCCACGCCCTTGTCCATCTTTTACTACTGTGCAGAGGAGCCCTGCCTAGACGTTGTGGCCACAACCCTATTCTTGCCTTGGGGGTGAATAAGAAAAAAAAATCCTTGTCTGCAAAATGATATTACTACATTTATTTACAGTGATCAAAGAGATGATGGTAGGCAAGGCTACCTCCAGTATCCTATACAATTTATTAGCCAAAGTAATAGTTAAAGAATGAGGTATAGACTCATATACAAAATTTCTCTTCCACAAGTATGGTTGTCTTAACAATACATCAAAAAATTCAAGAGGAGAAACGTCACACAGTACCTCATCCGTGAAGGGCTTGATGTTATAGGGAAGTCAATAATGGTGGCTGACATGAAGATCTTTTCCTTGGTGAAGCCACCACATAGTGTACGATTGTGGATGTGATGTAGTATTTAGGGCCATCCGCTTCACGAACTCTACTGAAATGACGTTATTTTAGTGTTCCCCCTCCTCTGGATCTTCAGGACCAATTTTCTAGATCTTTGCGGTGGCCACGGTGGCATTAGGATCTACATCAATGATCTTCTTACCTTTGTCATTTCCCTTATTAGGTTCTGATTCAGATTCAGAACCTACGTCTGATTTGGAATCCTTCATCTCGACCACCAGTGACTTCTCGGCCCAAGACTCACTTGTATTGTGAGTGGAGCTTTTATGGAACTCACACCATTTTCACGTGTCCTTCTTTGTCTTTGTCATGTTGTTCATTTCTTTTGGCTTCAGCAAGTTGTCTTGGGTAGCCTCACCTTCGCTTGGTCATTTATTCTATGGTTTGGGGGTACCTTTTCCTTGCTTTGGATTCACAAATCCAAAGTCTCGCTTATTTTGTTTAAACTTCTGCTCAATATTTATTGTCTACCGATATGCCATGCCGACCGAGGAGATGTTCAGAAACTCCATCTCATCCTAGATGTAAGTCTTGTGTAAACAATTGCTATACTTGAGCGCCAATTTCTGATCAATATCCTTGATACCTTTGTGTGAAGGGTATGGAAAGTATTTGTGAACTCTGGAACATCTTGGTTGCTTCCCTACTATAGCATGGTCCATTTTATGTATTTATCTATGTAGCTCCTGACACGGTAATATTGTTCCTTGATGGCGTCTCAGAAAGAATTCCAAGTGGGTGCAGCTTAAAACAACACAGGTTCACTCTAATCCTTTTATTCACAGTAGGCTTCCCACCAGTCCTTGACATGTGGGGAGGCTTTCAGAAGTGAAGAAGTAATCTTTTCCCGATTGGAAAAGTCATCAACTGAAAAATATCCTTCCAATAGATTTAACCATTTATCTACAACATTTGCTTCTATTAGACCTTCAAATATGGTAATATCAAAGTTAACTTGTACCTTAATAGGAGTAGCGCCTCCAGAGCGGCTGCTAGATGAAGATGCATTTCCTCTGGGTAGTTGTCGAAGGATCTGGGCAAAGTTATCCATCATCCCGTCCCTTTATTGCTCAAGGGCTTCCTCAAGCAATGTTTTGAAAGGATCTCCTACCCCCTCATCTTTCTTTTCTTCCACCATGGGAGGTCATCTAGTTTTGTGAGGCTAATCCTGCAATGGTTCAACCAGATCGAGCCCTAACTCGTTATCCCCTGACCTCGTTAGGGACGTGTAGAGAAAAACACAAAAAGAGTAGGCCGCTCTGATACCATTGATCTGAACATAAACAGAAACGCTACATCTTACATATATAATCATAAACATAGAGATGCGGCAGAAAAACACTTCATTTCATTAATAGAAAAATATTGAACTATGCTTACAAACATAATAGAAATAAGATATCTCAGGCGATGGTAGCTTATCTCTGACAAGAGATGTGGCGACTACATGCCTTTGAACTAAGTTACAATGAGGCTCAGTGACCTTTTTATTATTGAACAATAAGAGAAAATCCTAAACAACCAAAACCCTAACCCGAGGATATGTAACACCAAGCGTTTATGGGCCCTGTTGGGGTTAGTTTGGCAGCCAACTTGGTCATATTATCTCTGTTTGATGCGTATGATACCTCATTGGAAAGATATCTCTAAGGACTACAACTGCAATTTTGATTGCCATAGCAATCACTACAGCAATTGTGCTAAAAAGACATTGTTTAGGGCCTCAAAACGGCTCCAAAAGTTCACTACCGGAAAAACTGCCAAAAATAGCAAATTGTGCTACAGTTAAGGAAACTAAAAAACTAAAAGAAATAATGGTGAGGGTCCAAGTGAAATAGGTGGGTGGACACCAATATCCACCTGGATCAGAGATCCCAAAATGTATCCATACTCATTCAAAGAAGAGTTTGGTAGTGTCCTTCGTGGTGATACTCTTCTTGTAGGTTGCTAAATAGCCATTCTAGAAGATCATCCACGAGCACAAATAAACAGTAATTACCATGTTTGGTAGAATGGAGGCTAGACATATAGTCCATGGATATGGATTCCCATGGCTGGTTGGGAGTAGGCAGAGGATTGTACATGCCTTGTTTCTTGAGGGATGACTTGGCGATGGCACAGGTAGTGCAGGATATGACATATTTCTCAACATCTAGTCAGAGATTGGGCCAATAGAAGTAATTTTGTAGTACAACCATGGTTTTCTTGAGCCCAAAGTGTCATGTGATCCGACTATAGTGCGTCTCCCAAATCATTTTGGCACGCTTGCTTGAAGGAACATAAATGTGGCCCAGATAGCATAATAATGCATGCTGGAGGTGGAAATGAGGAACTTGCTTCCCATCTACTAGCATCCGGTATGTGGAGGCTAACTCTGGATCATTTTTTTATAGTTTTGGCCATTCAGAGGTCTTGTGACCACAAGAGTTTAGAACAATAGTTAGTGTTGCAGCTAGGGGCTAGCTGAGGCAGTCTACAACATGATTGGTGCTAGCCTTTTTGTATTTAATGTTCAACTGGAATTGTTGCAGATATGTAGACAACTTTTGATGGTGATCATTCTCAAACTTCCCTTGTGTCTGTATAAACTAAAGAGGTCAGTGATCCCTATGGATGATCGTCTCCTTCCCCAAAATGTAGTGCTTCCATTGTCAGCAAGTCTGCATGATGGAATACATTTCTTTATCATAGGTGGGGTACTTATGAATTGTATCAGAAAGTGTCTCACTATGATAAGCCACTAGATTCCTATGCTGGGTGAGGACTGCACCAATAGCATGGTCTAAGGCAGCCACCTCGATTTCAAATGGTTGTTGTAGGTTTGGCAGTGTGAGTACCAGTGCAGAGAAGAGGCGAAGCTTCAACTCAATGGATGCCTTATAATCGGACTTGGACCATGAAAAGTTTGCTTTCATCCCGCTCTCACTAATATGACTCAAAGGCCAAGTGATATGGGAGAATCCCAACATGAACCTCCAATAAAAATTTGCAAGGCATAAAAGGCTGCAAAGCTCCATTAGAGTGGTCGGGGCTGGCCAATCCCAAATGACTTGGATCTTGGTCTAGTCCAGATGCACACCACGCTCATATATGACGTACCCAAATTATTGGACATGCCTCATGCCAAAGGTGAATTTATCCAAGCTAGTACACAGTTTGTGTTGTTGAAGCATTTAAAGGACCTACTGAATGAGTTGCAAGTGTTCTTCCCAACTCTTGCTGAAGATGGGGATGTCGTCCAAATAAACCACCACGAACGAGTTGGTGAAGGGCCAAAATATGTCATCCATTAGCATCATAAAATTAGCGGGGGCATTTCTTAACTTGAAGGGCATAACCAACCATTCAAAAAGGCCTTCCTTGGATTTAAAGGTAGTCTTCCATACATCCGTGGGATCTATTGGAACCTAGTGATAACCAGACTTCAAATCAATCTTGCTGAAATACTTTGCCCACTTGAGTTGGTCTAGTAGGTCATCAATCCATGAGATTGGATACCTATTTCTAAAAGTGCTTTTGTTTAAGGTCCGATAATCAATTCAGAGCCTCCATGTTCCATCCTTCTTCTGTAACAATACAATCGGGCTCCCACAAGGCAAGGAACTTGGTCAGATGTGCCCTTTTTGTTGCAACTCCTGGATTTTCCACCTAATCTCTTCATTCTCTAGAATGGAGTGGCGATATATTGTCTTGTTGGGTAGAGGTGCTCCAGGAGTTAGATTGATTGAATGCTTAACCCGACAATTCAAGGGTATCCCTGTGGGTGAGGAGAAGATGTCTTTCTATTCTTCCGCGACTGCATCCACCTTCTTTTGCTGCTTGGAGGAGCCCTTCCTGGGGGTCATGGACATGGCTACAAACTTACCCTTACTTTGAGAGTGAATCAGAAAGAAAAAGAAAATTCCCAGTCTAGGAGATGAGCTTATTGCATTGCTTCATGGAGATCAAACAAATGGCAGTAGGTGGGGCCACCTCTGGTATCCAGTATAACTTAACAACCAAAGAAACAATAATAGAGTGAGTTATAGACTCATATACAACATTCCACTTCAATAAGTATGGTTTTCCTAATAATACATCACAAACTTCAAGAGGAGAGACATCACACAGTACCTCATCCATGAAGAGCTTGATGTTGTGGGGAAGGAAACACTGTTGAATGACGCGAAGATCTCGTCCTTCATGGAGCCACCCGATGGTGTGCGAATGCGAATTTGTTGTAGTTAATAGGCCCAACTTCTTCGCGACCTCTACAGAAATGAGGTTCTTTTGGCTCTTGCTGCCAATAATGAACTACAGTGGAGAATTCTTCACCCACATTTGTGAGTGGAATAAGCGCTCCCCCTCCTCTGGATGTTCTGGCTCAATCTTCTGGATATTTGTGGTGGCCACCATGGCACTGGTATCCACGTCAATGATCTACTTCCCTTTTTCATTCCCCTTTTTAGGTTATGACTAAAAGTTAGAACATGTGTCGGACTCGGAAGCCTTCATCTCAGCCACCAATGACTCCGTGGCCTGACACTCACTTGCAGTAGGTGGGGCCACATCAATTTCTTATGGAACTCACATCAATTTCCCATGTCCTTCTTTCTCTCCGTGGTGTTTTTCTTTGTTTCCGTCTTCGGTGGGTTATCCTAGGTTGCCCCACCTTGGCTTTTCCCTTTTCTCTACGATTTGGGGGCTCCTTTCCCTTGCCTTGGATTTGTAGATGCAAAGTCTTGTTCTTTTGTTTAAGTTTCTTCTCAATCTTGACAACATATCGATACATCGTAACAAGCGAGGAGATGTCTAGGAAATCCATCTCATGCTGGATGTACCTATGTAGGTAGTCGCGGTACTTGAGTACCAAATGTTTCTCAGAATCCTTGATACCCAACTTCCTACAAAGGGTATGAAAAACATTGGTAAACTCTTGCATGTCTTAGTCCCTTCCTTGTCACAGTGTGGTCCACTTTAAGTATTTATCCTCATGGCTCCTGACAGGGTAGTACTCTTCCTTGATGGCATCCCAGAATGAATCCTAAGTGGGTGCAGTAAAAAATAGTGAGGGCGTACTTTCATCCTTCGCTAGGAGTATGTTTGCCACTTGTCCTTGATGTGGGGGGGTGTCTTTGAAAAGAGCAAAAGTAATATTTTCTCGGCTAGAAAAATCATAAACAAAAAAATTTCCTTCTAGCAGATTTAACCATTTACTACAGGGTTCACATCTATCTAACCCTCAAATATGGGAATGTCGAAGTTAACTTGTATCTTAAAGGGTGTGGCGCTTCCGAAGTTGCTATTGGAAGTAGATGCATCACCCTTGGGTAGCTGCTGAAGGATCTGGGAAAAGTTGACCATCATTGCATTCCTTTGTGGCTTGAGGGCTTCTTCGAGCAAGATTTCAATAGGGTATCCTTCCCCCTAATCTTTTGTTTCTTCTACCATGGGAGGCCATTGGGATTTGTGAGGCTGGTCTTGTAAAGGTTTGACTAGTTTAAGCCCTAACTCCTTATATCTTGACCTTGTTGGGGACATGCAAAGAAACCCCGAGAAAGAGAAGACCCCTTCTATACCACTGATCCAAATTTAAACAGTAACACAAAAAATTACAAATATAACCATAAATAAAATGATTCAGCAGAAATAACACTTCATTTCATTAATATCAAATACTGAAATATGCTTACGAATATAATGGAAATAATCCTAGCTCAAGCGATGGTGGCTTATCTCTAAGAAGAGATGTGGCGGCTACATGCCTTTGAAGTGTGTTACAATGAGGCTAAAATGCCTATTTATCTTTGAGAAACAATGGAAAACCATAAACATCCAAAAGCGTAAACCTAGGAGATGAAACGCCAAACCATTGGCTCTGTTTGGGTAAATTGGTACATCAACTTCCCGGGGTCATAACTTTGGCATACGATCTATTTTTTGTGCACACAATACCTCTTTAGAAATACCTATCTGAGGACTACAACTTTCGAGTGACCAACATTGGGCTATCTTTGTTTATGTACCCGGTTTTTCCAAAAAAAATCACTTAGTGCCTCAAAACGGTTTTGGAAGTCCAGAACTTGAAAAAATTGCAAAAAGATAGTAAATTGTGCTACAAGTAAGGTAACTAAAAAACTGAAAGAGATAATAGTGGGGGTCCAAGTGGAATAGGCAAGTGGCCACCAATAACCACCTGGATCATCTCGTCATGCATTTTGAGACTAAAGAGTTGCAACTTTCAAGAGAACTTTGTGTTCATAGCCTTTTCTCCAAATAATGTACTGAGGTGCTCCCAAATTTCATTAGATGATTTTGAAAATTTAATCAAATGCATTTGAGTATCTGAAAAACCAAATCTAATTATAGTCTTAGCCTTGTCTTCTCTCATTTCCCATTCAACTAAGATATTAGGACCAGTACGAGCTTTTTCAATTCCTTTAACTATACTCCACAAACATCTATTTAACTTTGCATGTATGAGAGTTTATGCTAAATAAATTTCTTCAACGGTAGAGAACCCATGTTACCTCCTTCAGATTTGAGATCAGTTCCACTCCCACACTACTCTCGACACCTTGAATTTTATGCATTGTCGACCAAATATCAGGAGGCCAAACCAAAATCGAGGGAAATCGAATTCAACAAGACAAAATGGAAGAGGGATCTTTCGTGTGCTTCAACATCATGAACTTTTTCCAGCTGATTTTTTTTCCTTCCTTTTCCAGGAAGGCTTCATTGGTAGAGAATGTCTCACTAAGTCACCGTCCATCACATTTCTTTCAAGTAGAGCTGGGACAAATAAACTCATACTCTTGTTCTATGTCATGTGTTCTTATTCTCAACTCTCAATGGATTTGTTGTGGAATGTCTTTTGGATAAATTCGCTACCTAGATCTGTTGCTCTAGAGTCTTGAACTGAGACCTTGATTCAATGATACCAAACTTCACACCACGCATATCACAGATCAAAATGAGAAGTTCAACAATGTTCTTTTAAGAGGGACGATGACTCCCACAACAATGAACTATGCAACCTGTGATCAGAGCTGGATTCTACATCCTGAAATGTCATCTGTCATTGAAGCAATACATCAATGAACTTCTCTCACATGGATAGTTATGCTTTAAAGCATATATCTAATCAAAAGACAACTTCATGCACACTGATCTCTCACTCAATGACTTAGACAACATTGGAGGTATTTTAATGTGTCGTCCCACATTGATGATGGATTGGAAAATGCCCAAAGGATTTTAAACAACATTGATGGAACAATGTCTCTCACACCCTTACCCTGTGTTAGCAAAAATAACCATACGTAGATCTAACCGACTAGAAAAAATAGCTACATGCCCATATAATTGTAGATCAGGCAGACTACAATTTCTTGTGGAAAATAAATTCATGGCTTGAGGGTTCAAACTTTTTTAGGCATGTCTTGTGAGCTACAACTATTTGTCATAAATCACTATTGATCCGATCCATTTGACAACCACACGTAGGAAAATGGTCGTCTCTCACATGGTTGTACACAACTTCACAATGATTTCACCCACAAATTCAAACCATAATGATCTTATCACCATGATTCTCCACCCTTACGAACTGATGGTTTGATCAACAACAACTCCACTTTAGACATCATATCTGATAGATCTAGACATATCGCTTTCCTTCAATAGTGATTCAACACCACTGCAGACATGATCAATAAACATGGCTAATAAAATTATTCATTATCAAGAGATTCTCGCACTTATAGGTAGCCTCCAACCAAACTCTAATACCAAAATAGAAAATCAAAGAGACATATCACACAACATGAATCACATTCGCTGGATTTTATTGATCTCAATGGTTACATATTTATATCATGTAGATTACTGACTATGATACATCTAGATAGCTATTACGACTCACACATAGGAAAATAACTACTTCTAGATTAATGCTAGGGAACTCACAATGACAACTCACAACACATGGAAGCATTACTTCCAACAGTTTTATGTGGTGATTATTATTATTGTTATTATTATTATTATTATTATTTTGGAATGCGATTGTTTCTATTATTAAAGAGTTGGTTTGATTTAATTGGATTGAGAGATATTCTTCAATAATATATAATTTATAAATAAATTGGTATGTGGTTGAGAGATATTTATTTTGTTAATTCATTATGTGATCAAAATAGTTTATGTATAGTTAGTTTGTTATAATATATAATTATTCATTTTATATGTGATTATAGATTCCTATTTCAGAAGAATATTTCTAGTGTTATTTAGAAGTTGGTTTGATGTCATTGGGTTGAGAGATATTCTCTAATAATATAGTTCCTAAATTGGTGTGTGGTTGACATATTAAGTACATTAACTGATTATGTGATCAAAATAGTTTTTGTATTTGGAAACTTCATTAATTTATTTATACAATAGCGAATACATTCTAATTCCCTACAGTTTAGTTTGGTCAGCTACTAAGAACCTCATCTCTTCAAATGTGCGAAAGACAAAATACTTTCCCTATCTTTTGAAACCAAAATACCAATACAATTGAGGATTTAAAAACTAAAAGACAAAATTAAAAAACAAGAAAGGTAAAAGAAAATTAAGTAGTGTTATGTGAATTAGCATCTTCTATAGGGATGGGTTGTTTATTGTGTGTTTTTCTATATGACCTAGTCTTTGATCCATTGTTTGTAATCTTGATCCAAAGAGAGAAGAATGTCTTCCCCACTCTCATTTTATCTACCAAAGTAGGGGAACTTAATGTACCATATCCATATATATATCCATAAGGTACATGTATTGATTATATCTTGCTGGAGTATTCCCTACATATCACTATGCAAGGAAGATTTTAGGGGCTAATATTCGTAGGTGGGATAATTTTCCATGATTTTTCCAAAAAACAATTCATCAATTTCCATTTTTTCTAAAAATTATTCACCCAAATTTTATAATGTAAAATTATTTTGCCTTAAAAATCTCCAAGATTATATACATAATATATATACAATCATTATAAATTTAAATTTCTTTACAAATATGTCAATAAACATTTTATAGTTTGCATAATAGGGACTAGTGAGATTTGCCAATGTTTTTAAACTTCAAGATAATTTTCCATCCTTAAAGTTTCCCTATCCATAAGGTGCATGTATTGAATATATCTCCCTAGAGTATGCCCTACATCTATAACCCAATAAGCTACCTTTACTGACACTCCACTTGGACTTGTTATGGAGTAAGTTCTCTAAACAAAATTATGCAGATTTCACCCCTCAATTGGGTTTGATTGCTCCCTAATTCTTGTTAGTGTGTTGCTCCTTGGTGCATTGTGGCTCTTGAACACAAAATAATTTCCTCCCTAAAATTTATTTCAACCAAAATAGACATTGAGCATCCCAAGAGGCCTAAAGCATATTACCTAAGGAAAAATTATACTTTTGAAAACAATAACCATTAAGGATGGTCTTTTATACAAGAGAAGACTTGACATTCTTACTGCTAATCAAAGAGCTAATGGCTTCTCAAGAGTTAGAATACCCTCTCTCAAAAGTGAGCACGTCTCCCTCACCCTTTGAGCCTGTATCCCTCACCATACTTGAAAGAAAACACTCAGAACTGAAATAATAAGAATTATAAAAAATTCCAAGTCAATATATATGTCAACCTGCCCGACCTATGTAGAAAGCCATCTATGGACATAAATCCTAGTATCTCAAAATATGTTTGAACAAATTGTTATCGACTAGGATAGACAACCTAGGGGACAAAGGAAGAAACACCTATAAACACTTTTTTTCTCCCTAATCATTTATGGATTCATCAATTTATATAAAGGACTATGGGCTCTATAACATACATTAAGTGGTGTAAAATGATTTGACTTAGTAAAACATGGAGCCATAATCTAACCCCATGAGAACCATGTTGTTAGGCGAGGAGTAACTCCACGAATTTGAATTGATTTGCATTAAGAGATAATATGAATATATATAAGGGGAGGGAGACTATTGGGTTTCATCTCCCAATTCCTCTTCATCTTCCAACTTCCTTTTATTTTCACTATTTACAATATTTACATCAGTTTACCTAATCCTAAATATTAGGTGTCAAAATTCCCCCCCTTAATCTGAAGGGATGTTGGTGAGTCCAAGCATCATTCTGAATATTTCAAACTTTTCCATTCCTAGCGCATTGGTGAAGATGTATCCAATCTTCTCATTTTTGGAACAATGTCATAGGTGGATTGCTTTGGCCTCAACATGATATCTAATCAGATGGTATTTTGTATTGGTATTCTTGGTTCGAAGATGGAACTTTGGGTTCTTGGCCAACTTTATTGTAGAAGTGTTTTCAATCAAAAGAGGAGATGAATACACTTGTTTCTCCTGCAAATCTTCCTGAATTTTCTTCAGCCACACAATTTCCTTCGCTGCTTCAATGGTTGCCACATATTCTTCCTCAATTGTGGAATCTGCCAGAACTAATTGTTTGCGTGACCTCAAGGATACAACTCTTGATCCAAGACTCATAACATAACCTAAAGTAGACACCCTAATTTCTTTATCTCCATCAAAAACTGAATCAGAGTATCCAATGAAGATGAAGCCACCCACATGTGTATACTTGAGTCCAAAGTCTTGAGTACCCTTCAAGTACTTTAGAACTCTTTTGCAACAAACCAATGACCCTCACAAGGTGATTGCATAAATCTAGAGAGGATTCAAACAACAAATGAAATGTCTGGTCTGGTAGTAGCCAAGTAGTTGAGACTTCCTACGAGCTATTTTTACTATGTTGCATCCTCAAATTTTTTTCCTTCAGTGGATGTAAGATTTAATTTTTGTTGCATTGGAGTAGCTAAAGGATTGCATTGCATTCAACCATGCCAAACTTGCTCAACATATATCCAATGTACTTCTTCTGAGAGACGAATATAAACTTCGGATGTTGGGCTACTTCAATACCAAGATAGTAGTGAACATAGCCCACATTTGTCATTTGAAAAAAATTTCTTAGTTCCTTCTTTATGGATGCAATGCAATTCTAATTCTTTCCTATCGTTAGATCATCTACATACAACACAAGATATACAATTGTTTTTCCAACTTATTGACAAACAAAGTTGCATCATCAAGACCATAATGTTTGAAATTGAGTTTTAGAAGATGCTCAGTCAATATCTCATGCTCGGCTCCCAGTGTTTGTTTGAGGCCATACAAGGATTTTACAAGCTTGCATACTTTATGTTCCTCACCCTTCACAACAAATCCTTTTGGTTGGGACATAAAAACATTCTATTTCTTATTTCCATTACAGAAATCATTTTTTACATCAATTTGATGGAATTTCCAACCGTTATGAGCTATCAAGGAAAAGAGTGTCCATATGGTAGCCCATTTTGTTGGGGGGGGGCGCGAATTCTCCTCATAGTCGACCCCTTTCTTCTGTGAAAAATCTTTTTTCCACAAGCTTGGCCTTTTGCTTATCAAGTGAGCCATATGCTTTATACTTGTTCTTGAAGACCCACTTGCAACCTATTGGTTTATTCCCAATGGATGATCAACCAGCTTCTAGGTTCCATTTTTTATCAACGCATCATATTCTTTCTACATTGCGTCTTTCCATTCATCATGAGAAGGAGCTTCTTTGAAGGAATTTGGTTCAAAATATGTAGACAAATTCAATTCACAATCATAAGAAACATCCATATCAACAAGTGAATCAGAATTGTCTACATCACCTCCATTCTGTCTAGTTGAGCTTCTTTTTCCTGTCTTTCCAACCACATTAAGAAAAACACTATCAAGTGTATTTGTCATCCATTTTGGAGGACCTTTTCTAGATGGCCTAGGCTACTCAGTTGACTGAGATGGGGTTGAATCAAGATTTAGTCTCCCAATTCCGTCAATCACATCACTCAAAGTGTCATCAATGGTTGGGGCTTCATGCATGGAGATAATGATTTAGAAGAAGATTCCACAGATTGATCTCATATAGGGATACCCCCTTCAATATGTGGAATCTCATTATGAAACTCTTGAAAATAACTTGCATGTCCAAATCTATCCAAGCGATCAAGCTACTACTCAACAATGTTGTCAGTCCTGGAAGATTCCAAAAATATCACCTCTAGATATTATAAAATTTGTATTCACTTCATCATAGAGATGGTATACTTCGGAGGTATTTGAGTACCCCAAGAAGATACCTTTGCAGCTTCTTGCACCAAGTTTTTTTCTCGGTTCCTTAGGAATCAAGGCATAATAGGTGCAACTAGAAACCATGAGACACCTCACCAAAGGAATGTGGCCATACCAAATTTAAAAGGGAATCTTATATTTCATAGCATTAAATAGACACCTATTCTTCATATACACAACACGTAGAACTGCATTAGCCTAAAACATAGCTTAACGTTCTTGAAAAACGTCATTCAACGTACCATATTTAAGATTGTCATGTTCATTCTTTCAACTATGTAGTTTTGTTAGGGATTATAAGGCACGGTTGTTTGATGTTTGATCCCATGTTGAAAAAATAGTTTTCAAATTCATTTGACATATATTCTTTTCCATTATCATTACAAATAGAGCCAATATGAGATTGTGCATCATTTTCAATGCGTGCATGAAAGATTTTGAATGTTTCAAAAGCTTCAATTTTGTTCTTCAATAAATAAACCCAACACATTTTGGTGTAGTCATCAATAAATGTCATCATATATTTATTAGCATTTGCATAAGGAATAGGCATTGGGCAAAAAAAAAAAAAAATGAGTTCAAGTTTTATATGTGCTCTTGAATGAGGATCATGAAAAGATTGTTTCCTAAGTTTCTTAACATTTCTTAAGTTTCCTAGGAATAGTAGGCAAACTAGTAACAACAATTCTTTTAAAAAAATGAAGGGTTTCATAGTTCAAGTGTCAAGATCTAGCATGACATAAAAGACTTAATGGAAATGTACCTTCATCATAGTGAGAACTGTATGAAAAGTTTTGTGCACGATCAAATGTTCCTTGTAGCTTTAGAAGTCTTTCTTCTTCTATCCCAGTCATGACAAGTGAGTGATATGATGCTTTGTGGAGCTCAACCTTTCCATCAAATATGTGAATGGAGTGTTCTTTCTGGTGGATGTGGACCAAAGACAATAAGTTTCTCTTTAGCTACGAGAAGTATAAAACATCATGTAGAAGAAAATCTGGAAGACTAGGTAGTTTGAGCTTGATGGTTTGAGTGTTTACTGGTCTGCGAAGTATATTGTTCCATCAACATTGTCAGTGAATTCTTCAAAGAAATATCTTCTAAAAGTCATGTGGAAAATTGCTCTTGAATCAAGCAACTAAACATATTTCCATGAAGCATGTGAAGCATTGAATAATTCTTCAATTACTCCAATGTTGCAATGTGCCACACATAATGAACAGATTCAGGTGCTTTTCCTTTCCCTTTGTCAGATATTTTACCTTTTCCTTCAATTCTTTCCTATTCAATTATATCCCAAGAAAGATTACATGTGGAAGAATCATGTCCATCTCTATTGCATCGTATGCAATGAAGATCAAACCTTTCTCCTTGGAAATGTCTATGACCTCTTTACCCCCGCTACCCTCCCGCCTCTAAATTCTTCCTTCTTCTTCCTCTTCGAGCACCTCTTCCTCTAGAAGAAGCTTGTGCATGATTCTTCTCTTTTTGTGCAAGGTACAAAACTTCTTTAGAAGACTCAAGAGTTGTCTTCTTCCCAAAACCCTTCTCTCTTTCTGCAAACTTCTTCTAAAGGGAATCAAAGGAAATCTCCTTAAGTTTTCCACTTGCATGCAATGACTCAAGATAATGTGAATAGGTGGGATATAGTCCCTTGACATAAGCTATCAAAGGAATATCTATTTCTACACCAGTGGATTTTATGACATGCATAATGAATCCTACTCATCCTAAGGCAAGAGGTTGATCATTTTTCAACTCAAGATTGAACAACTTCAAGTTCAAAGTGTGAGTCATATAATTCCTTCAACTTCTCTAAGGCTTCAAAGGCATTTTAAAATGGAGAAATATGTCGAATCACCTCTTCATTTAATGACGCTGAAATAAAATCATAGGCCTTGTTGTTCTTGTTTGCCCAAATGACAAGCTCCTTATTTGAAGTAGGCTTTTAAGGTGCATTGTCTCCTCCTTCACAAACCCCTTTCCACAACTCATTCAAAATGAGGGTGTGTTTTATTTTTAGGAACCACTTATGATAGTTCTCTTTGTTAGTGAAAACTACTCCCACTATGGAAACAAGTGAATGCATCATATAATCTAATTTAGAACCAAATTATAATACTTGCAACAAAAAAATATCTTTGTAATAAAATTGATTTGCTCTATTTAAAAAAAAAAAATCTCAATATACCTCTATACACCATGGAATTTCAAATCATATAAAATAATACTCACATACCTTATTACATACCACTTATGGTCTCCTTCAAAAACAAGCTTTATATGCCATATTCACTCTCATATAATACATTATCATTCTCATATAATACATCACATAACATGGGTTTCATCACATTTCAAAAACACTCCATACACGCTTGATGATTTTTTTTTAAAGGGACACGGCCTATTTTATATTATATAACCCATGATAGCACTATGGAAGTACGTTTACTGTCACAATTTCATACTCCATTATTATATTTTTCATCCCACTTTCATATTCCAAGTGAACCATAAAATTTTACGCCCTTCATAAATGTATACGACCTTAACATACGGTGATTATTAACATCACACATAAACATATGCCAAATGCTCATATCAAAAAATCTTTTGATTAAAAACTTCAACAGAGCACGCGATTTTCAGCGTTCTTGGTTTTGAAGAAATGAACTCAACGTCAATTTTGCATTCCAAACTCATGTTTACTACCTTAAAAATTATTTAGCACAAGAAGAAAGTATACGACAAAGACCAACACGCAGCCCAATTCGCAGAGATAATCTCTCCAGTGAACAAACAAGCCACGGCCTTCCATTGTTGTCTACCAGCGATCATGTAGAACAATCATCGGCACATAGACAACGAACAGACCAACATACCTCAAACCGGTCTCCAATGCGTATCGGGAGTTTAACGCACCAATTTCCACAGCGATGCTTCAACTGATTCAAACTTTTCAATGCACCAGGTTGCAATGCAATGACTCAACACAATAGAAATACGACTCGTTCAACAGTGAGTTAGGATTCATAACCACGACATATAGGTTAATTCAGTGTTTAACACACTCAAGGCAGCGAGAGGTCTCCACCAATGCATTCAACAACAATGCACAAGATGTCGCAGACATTTGACAAACATGGCAGTTTTGCAAAAAACGCACAACAAAGGAGGAGTTATAGTACAGGGAAAATAAAAAATGGGGCTGGCATACCATGTGAGGGTAAGAGTAACTCCATGAATTTGAATTAATTTGTATTAAGGGAGAATAATATATACAGGGAGACCATTAGAGACTATTAGGTTTTGTTTCCAAATGTCTCGTTTTTCAGAAAATAAGTGTCAATATGTATTATATTATATTACATATATATTGTACTAAAAATTAATAAAAAATAACTTATTGCTTTTTAATTTTATTTTTACATAAACTTTTTAAATTATATATATATATATATATATATATATATATATATATATATATATATATAAGTATTATTTAGTATAATTTTTATAATAACCAACCAAAGTATTTTAATTTTAAAGTTTGGAGAACAATTGGTTTGGTCAACTTGTTGTAACATTAATAAAATAGTTGTATCTGGATAACTTTAAAAACCAATATTCCAAAGTTACCATTGAATTTTTTCACACCAAATCCAATTAAAATAAAACATAAATTTTTAAAATAATAAAAAATTATAAATCTAAACTATTTATTTACAAACTTCTATTATAAAAAATAAAAATACTTAAGTCTCAATTACTCACTTAAATATAAACAAAACTATTACCTATATAAACTTTATCATATAAGATCTTCATCATTTAAACTTATTTAATAATATTTTTATTAATTATTTTAAAAAATTTATTATAAATAAAACTAAAATATGACGCATTATATTTATTGATAAATTTTAAATAAATTTTATTTATATAAATTATAGATTCTCAAAAAACAATAGCTAAAGTGATAGCTAGCCGATTTAGTTCACCCTGGTTTCATTTTTGAGGGAAATGTTAGCCTCTTTAAAAATTATGACTGGTAATTCCTGGAAACGGGAAGAAGCAAAAAAAAATTGAATATTTTTATATTCGGGTGAATAGTGATAGACATGTAATGGTACGCTCAGTCTTTCTCAAGCCTATCCTCCAAAGCCTCACCAATTACAAAACTTATATAGTAAAGACTTTGGTCACATTTGTCACCACTCCATTTTTCCTAGTGACATATCAATGAAAAGTAAAACCATGAAACCTGGATTTTGATAAATAAAACCTTAAAGTTGAAATACAAAAGCACTTTAAAACAAAACAAGATGTGCTGCGGGGCAGCTAGTCCCTGCCTAGCTGCATGGGCTGCCCTAAGCCGGCTAGCTGCATGGGCACTAGATGCCCAGTGCCCCACCGGCTAGCTGCATGGGTTATATGAGGCGTGCTCGCTCTTGCTCATACAGAGTTTATGTTATGGCTAGTTAAAGCACTAGTAGTAGATCTTATAGCTATGTACAGAACCAGTACTGTGAACACCAGCGTAATTAATAAAATGGTGGCCATGTTTCTCTAATAATCCTCACTGCCTTATATAATCCTCACTGCCTTATAAACTGATACTAAAATGCTGAGCAATTGAAGAGAAGCAGAGTGGCTATGTCCATAGTAATAGAGCATTGTCTCCCAGCAGGGGAGGTTCGTGTCCAGTTACCGAGATTAATTCAGTGGGCACAGAGCCCCCCACGTAGCACACCTCATTGAGCCCGCCGATAGCCATTACCCAACGGGAAATGCCACCCTGCCGATAGTACTTCAGCCCCAGGAGGTGTCAGCGAAGCAAAATTTAGTTTTTGATTAACCTAGGTGTGTTCTTTAGCAAACAATTTAGCCACTGTTTTGGAAATCCTTCGACTCATGACACTTTCCGCAGGCAAAGAAAACTAATAACATAAAACTCATTTTCGAACCTTTATGCATCATTTGATTTACTTAGTCTCTTACATGGATTGGCACTGAATTGTGACAATAGTTTTGACTTTCATCATGGCAGGTGTCTTTCACATACCTTGGCACGCAACTTTGGTTGGACACTGATTTGCTGAGTGTTAACTAGCTGCCCGGTAGCACATCTTTTTTTAATTAGAAATCAATCATTTTTAATAAATTTATTTTCCAATTCCAATACTAGTGAGCACCCGTTTGATTAAACGTGTCATTGAGTATAAATCAGGAAAATAAAATTATTTTAATTAGAAATGTATGGTTGAAATTTAGGTGTGGGTTCTAAATTGGTTTTCCTAACTATTAGATGTTTTTGAGTAAATAGGTATAGTTTTTTACTCTATAGATTTAACATTATAATTTTTTTTTAAATATTGAATTTATAATTTAAATTTGTAATTGTGATTTTAACGATAATTATTTTTTTAAATATTAAATTTATAATTTAAAATTGTAATTGTGATTAGCCCAATATATATTTGGCCGTAAGTTGTATGTATGCTTAACCGAATATGCCGCTGTAGTCCCAACCTGCGAACAACTTCATGAAGGGACGGATGGCCTGACTAAAGCTAGCAGTGCTGGGTGCACGTTGAAGTAAACATAACTTGACACCAAACCCATGGATTGGAGAATCACTGACCAGGGAGAACCCGAAGATATTAAATGTCACAAGGTTAGTGGCGATCTCGAATTTGACGACGGGAAAATTGATAAGAATTTGATTAATTGTGGTGGGCTACTTTGATTTTCATATTCTGAAAATGGAAATCCTATGGATGGTAGTCAAATTGAATTTCTAAAATATTCTAAAAATTACAATTTAATTCCACTTATAAATAATATCTCATAACAAAATCAAAACATAGGTTACAATCTATTCAAAGATTCAAAGCAAAGTTATAAATGTATTAGTCTGACATGAGGGTGTTGATGCAGAACCAGACAAGAGTCCAACTCTGTTCATTTTTGGAGAAAATTGGTTACGTAGAAACAAAGCACCAATGGAGCATGAGGTCATCCGAGTATGATATTAGTTGATGATTTGAATATCTGTGGATGAGACTGCTGCAACTAATGTTTAATAACAGAGGGCGTAATCGTTTCCCATGAGATGATATTAGGTATATTCAATGAATGCGGGAAGAGCATACATTTCGCATAATTTGTGCATGCTTTCTTTGACATGTATTATCCCATATTTCCTCACCCCTATTCAAATTAAAAGACAACCATGTAGCATAAATTAAGTGCAGAGTTACAAGCCATCAAGTTTTTTCCTTGATTAACCCATAATCGTGATTAAAGGGAAACGTTCAGGGACCTACATGGAGACCCCACCTGAACGTATTTCAGGCACCTGCATGCATTACACGTGCTCGTCCGGAGTACTGGTGTATGTATCCACCCCGAAGAGCGCTATAGCCCGCGGAAGGTAGACCTGCTACTGGTTAATCAAGCCTTTGCCTCACGATTCAAAGAATACTTACGATTTCTTCCCACCGGACCCTTTTACAGCTGGCGGTCAGATCGATCTCCAGTTTGAGGTCAGAGGAGAAGATTCCGGTTGCGGAATCCGCTGCTAGGTTCATGTCGTGCTTGCTTTCGACCAGGTCACTCCAGAAATCAATTCTCCGGGCGGTTTTCTGGTGAAATTGGGTACAAGTTGGCTTCAGCGGGGATGAGTCTCTTCGCTGAGAATTGCCCTCAAAGAGATCTGACATGGACAAAAACAGGCTGAGTTTCCTTGAAGCAATCACTGCATGTCTTGGACTGTTTTTGGGAGAAATACTGAGGCAGATTAATGAGGATTCCTGTAGCCGCAAATCACAGCCTGAGGAAGGTCTCTGAAGTTCGTTGATTAGTCTGAGGTTGGGTGGAATTAGCAGCCTGGAGTAGTCCAAGGAATCCTGGCATTGATTAGTCTAAGGTTGGGCAGAATTAGCAGCCTGGAGTAGTCCAAGGAATCCTGGCAAAGTCGACATTCCTGAAGCAAGTTTGGTGCAGACCCGGAGGCAGGATTACGAAGTAAATGGAAGGTGTCCAGAGGTCTTTGGAACTAGGCGCAGCATCCTATAACAGATATAGTTTTGAGGATATTCATACTTAGTTTTCTGATCAGAATCTACAAGAATACTTGTTGTGCTCAGGTGGAATCAGAGCCTTCAGAGACATTGCCAATGCTAACAAGGCAGCTTGCTCTATTTGGCTTCTTTCCGCAGTGGCTGTCAACAAGAAAGCTCATATGCCGAATTATTAGTAGGGTTATTTTGGTTCCCTCACAGTTCAATATTTTGAATACATATTATGGTATTTTGTGCAGGATTCTGGTTTACTCTCAGAATGGTGTTTTTTTGTTTTATTTCCTTGTAAAGGCTTCATTTAGAAGAGAATCTCCGTCCATTAATTTTGTTGGAGTAACTGTTTCTCATTTAATTTTCGTTATGTAGGCGAGGCTTTCCTTCGAGGAAAAAGGGACTTTTGATGACAGTAGCACGCCTGCGCCTCCTTCTTGCAGTTTGGGTCTTTGGTTACCTATGGTTCAATGCCTTAGATTCTGCAGGTGGTCCATCAGACTTCTCCTGAGGTTTCAAGTTGTTTTTCAATAATATTTAGGGTTTTGAGGGAAACTCTTCGGTTCTGAGAGTGATACTCCCGAATTAGGGTTTTGAGGGAAACTCTTCGGTTCTAAGAGTGATACTCCCAAATTTCTTATAATCTGTAGAGGGATATAAATTGTTAAGGTTGTGCGTTGCCACTCTAGTTAATTGCTTATAATGGAGGGATTTTTTGTTGTATTTTACCTCAGGTTGGCATATTGGAAAAAGAATTTTTGTAATCATTGCCAGAGTTCTTTGTTTACTGTATTTAGAACCCGACTAAATATTGATACAACTCTTCCTTTGGGGTTTCTTCATATAATTCCATTAATTGTGGTGCAGGTTTTGGGAGTTTCTTACTTGAACCATTTCTTTATTTAGGGTTCCTTCGTTCTCTGGATTCTCATGATAAATACCCCATTTGCTCAGATTTCTTCCCTTAAAGTTTTGTTGAAGTTAATATGTAATATTGAGCCGTGAGATCCCGTAGAATTTGATTACGCAACCTTGAAGGGCTTGCGCGATCGCTGGAAGGTAAGTTTCAAATGTTTTTGAATTTGCATGACAATTTTCTTTTCTGGATCCAAAGTCTTTTATTCTTACAACCATCTTTATTGTGTTGGTTAATTGCTGGAATATTTTGATTCAAGTAGGGGATCTCACTCTTTTAATCTTTTCGTTTTGATTCCAGCAATTCCAGGAATAGAGTATTGTTGTCAGGGGAGAACAAAAAGCATGGGGCGGGATAGTCTGGGGAAACAAACAGAGCTGTGCTATTAAAATTAATGCTCAACACGCCACTGCTACTCAGAGAGGCACTGCCATTTCAAGCCAGCTGAAAGCAAGGAAACAAACAGTACGAAATCAAAATCATTGTAAAAAATCAAAATCATTGTAAATGTACAATAACATTTCATACATAGATATTTTCTAAATTGTTTACATATTCACAAACTAGATTAGGCCAAAGAGCTTTCAGTACTTCTAATAATTATCAGGCCTTGTAAAAAATCAAAATCAATGTAAATGTACAATAACATTTCATACATAGATATTTTCTAAATTGTTTAGATATTCACAAACTAGATTACGCCAAAGAGCTTTCAATACTTCTAATAATTATCAGGCCATAAGCGTTTTTATTTCCTGGAAAAGTCTTTGAAAATGTTTATTGCAGATGGTGTTTTCTCTGAGTACCTTGCATATCGGTTGATTGCATAGGTTGATTGCACACGGCTGAAGGCATAGCTATGGCTGTAGCAAGAACCTCTGCTGCCGCTGCTGTTGCTGGGCTAACTGGAAGGGAATCCACCTGTGTTGGAGCTGGTAGGATCAGGTGCACTTCGCCTTCACTCTTCAGAAGCCAGAGAAGCCAGCTCTTAAATACTAAGTTCAACTGAATCAGAACATGCAGACACCGAATCAGAACATGAAGACACCAAATCAACATGCAGACACCGAAGCATGCAACATGCAGTAACCGATGGCAACAAGTGGCAACTTCAGCTACTTATAAACTAGTTCTAGTTCAGTGATATACTTTAACATTAAATGTTAGCAAATTAATGCTAAGGCAAAGATAGCATTACTTCTTGAAGGTGTCAAGTTCATCTAACTACTTGTACTTCTCCCAACTTTGTCCTAACTTTTTAGCGTGTATACCTCGATTTGAGGCCAAATAAGACGGAGATTGCGTTGATTGGTTAAAAACATAAAATATTGGATTGGTTGATATATGCTTTCCAGAAACTTTGCTTTAAGCTCCAATTAGCATATCGATTATTGTGTCAAACTAATGCGACCGACCAAAATCGATTACTATAGTCCCTGCTAGCCCGAAGGGCAGGGACTAATAAACAGTAAATATTAATAAAATTGTGCAATGATGAAAGAATCATTCGAAAGGAGGATCATATTTTTAACGCTATTGCAGTTTTGAAAGTGGCACGCTCTAGACATTGGGTTCATCATATTTATAACTTATTCAACGTCTTAACCTTGAAAATTAATAAAACAGTGCAATGACAAGAATGATTATTTAAAACGAGGATAAGGTATTTACAACGCTATTTGTAATGTTTTGAAAGAGGCATGTTTTACAAACGTCGGTGGGGAAATGTAAACGACATTCGTGTGAAGTGTTAATGTTGTTCCTGGGTTATAGTAGCCTAGGGATTGCTTTCTAGCATGGAAGCAAGTACATTATTATGGAGTTGCAATTTTTTGGAGATTCCGGTGACAGAATCCGGAAAACGAAATTGAGGTTAAATCTTGATTTGTTGCAGTTAAAATGGTTTTTTAACTGCATATTTGGATTCAGCACCCTGAAAAACCCCTGAGACCTTTTGATTGTGTAGAAACTAGCTATCAAACCTGCGATTCCAATAAATTGCTGCCGCCGGAAAAACCCACCGGAAAGGCTTTCAAAAAGTCGCATTATAGACAAGTGCCATTATCTAATGTTGGGTATGTATTGCTCTGGTGTATTAATGATGGGATAAACTAGTAAATATCTTTTGCCTATCACCAATTAATGTTTCGATTTGCATTGTATATACCAAATATATTAAGATGGAAAAAAAATAAAATAATATATATAAACAAGGCAGGCTGCGTGGCAGCTAGTCCCTACCTTTAGCAAGCCCGCCAAGCCATTGTTTCATGGACCAACGAACCAGAAAAAGCCATTGTTTTGCTTTGTTTCTGATTGCCTGCATGGTTATCTGAAGTGTGGAAGGCTCGGCAAGCCAATCAGAAGACTCGAACCCCAATCATATGATGGACGAGGAGAAGGCCAGTTTCAACTATAGTCTGTGTGATGGACAAGGGGCAGGCCAGTTTCTCATGGGACTTGAAGAGATTGCTAGAGTAGAGATGAAGCTTTCAATCGAAGGAGTGTGGCAGCGAGAAGATCTCAAACCGCAGCAGCCCTATGTGGTCCGTTTTCAGCATCACGAGCTCCTTGAAAGTGGATACTGTGATATCCGAGGACCTTGTCTTCGCCCATTTTATCTCAATTCTCTATATCAGAGCACACGCCATTAAAAAGAGAACATAGAATATAATGAACACATTCTCTGAAAGCCAAAATAGAATAAAAAAAGGTTGCAGTGGGTATATTGATCGAACTCTTTTCATTTCTTGAAACGTGTTGACTGTGGAGTCCTCCCAGGAATCCAGGGCGTGGAGGGCAATAGATTCAATGTGTGTAACAATTGAGCGAATCTTGCTGGGAAGAAAGGAATTGAGTACCAGCTTCCTGAGGCATGCGTGGTAATCACCCTGGTGAAAGAAAAGGGCCTATGGGCCTAACAACCTTTCTTTACTCGCTGGAAATGTGGGCTTGAACAGGTGAGCATGGCTTGTCAAAACAAATTTAGCCGCTTCTGGGCTAGCCATCATAATGCAAGGGCATCCCAGCATGTGGGTCTTAAAAATATCTCCATACCTGCACAATCCACCACCACCATAAGTTGACTGCAGAAGAAAAAACTGACATTTATACGAATATAGAAAGCAACTATTTCTGCAGATAACGACACAAATTCACACAGAGACTCAGCAGTGAATCTTTCAACCGCCAGCTCTACAGCAGGAAACACGCAGGTGTACCAGGAAGTATATGCTACCCGTTAGATTTTTTATTTATTTAGATTTAATGAGTGATATTTATGCTAATTCTGATTAAATTTAGTGATATACACTACTTAAACAAATTCAACAGAGTGATATATTTACTTAAACAAATTGAATGAGTGATATATACTACCCACATATAATACAAAATACATTGATAACTTACTAGTAATATATACTAGAAATTAAATTGTAACTTACTTAAATCCAACCAATGACATATACTACACCGACTATTAAATAGTGCAAAATATGTTGATAACCTACCAGCAACACAGTGAAGAAGGTACGAGCATATTTTACAGTTAAAATCTGCCTACAGAGAATAAATAAGCCCAACGTATCACGACAACAGTATTCAGGATTAATCCCCATTCGCCATTTTCCTACACGTTGCCATGAAGACAAAATTAATACTTTTTCGTATTAATCTACGGACTAACAAAAGTTCACGAGACCCATTCGGTGAAAACTTCACAGCGTAGCTAAAAGGGATTACTAAGAATAGTTCAGCAACAAGCTAGGGAAGCCACGCCTGAGAGTTGCAGGCAGAGCCCCATAACTAGAAAAAAGTTGCAGATTTTCATACTTTAGTGTCAAGTAAATCATGGAATCAAAACAATAAATGATTGAATTCCATAACCACCTCTTTTGTTTAGCAGCGAAGAAGTCATTGGGATTCTGAGAGTAGAGCTTAAAGGTCTCTCCTATATATGGCCAGCCCATGGACCCTCGAGGCAGCTGCACAAGCTTTTTGTTCCCCAGAAAGCCAAAATGACACCATCCACGACGTGCGAACAGAACCAGTATTGTGAACACCAGCGTAATTACTAAAACGGTGGCCATGTTTCTCTAATAATCCTCACTGCCTTATATAATCCTCATTGCCTTATAAACTGATACTAAAATCCTGAGCAGTTGAAGAGAAGAAAAGGCAGAGCTTGCATTCTTGCTGTGTGATTCTTTCTTGATGAGTTGAAAAATGTCTCTTCTTGGTGCATTATATAAACGGGAGTGGACACCTAATGGGGTAGAGTGGAAGAAATTAGTGACACCTCACCTTTGCCACCATAATTACATATACAAAACCACCTCAGAGCAGCTAATTGTGTTCAAGCCTTTTTAGCAAATAAGTAATGCCTAACAGCTAGAGAAGCTAATCGTGTTCAAGCCTTTTTAAGCAAATCAATAATGCCTACTTTTAAAGATTATGCGTTTCTTTGACATTATCAAGGATCTTCCATTGTCGTTGGAATAATATATTTATGCAATATCTCGAATAGACTTATACATTACCACCAGCACAAGCATAATGCATGAGTGAAACATGGCACAGGACAACCGTGACAAGTACCATTCTATGCATGTTGGATATCCCCGCCCTCCAGACCTGACGTGAAGGTTGCCCCTCATTTGTCTCATTTCCAAATCGAACCAGGCATCGCTCACTGCAACCCTAGTTTGCGCTGGGATCTTTTCTAGGGTTTCTTGCGCTTCTGTGGCGATTATTTTGTGTTGCAGAGGAATGTAGCATTGCAGGTTATGTAAGTTAGGCGTGGTGAAAAGAGGAATGGCGTTTGCAAGCCACAAAAGTAGCGGGGGTTTGAACATGGGAGGTAAGGGGACTGTGAGACTAGAGAGACCGCTGTCTAGCAATACTGTGTCGTCGAATAGATCAAATACTGGTGTCATGGCGTCGAATGCTCCCTAGTCATCGGTTCCGCCTACAGGCCGGCGGAAGTCGTCGTCTTCTTCACTGTCCTTCTCTAGGCGCAACAGCACAGGGTCGCCTCACAATGGCAAAGATGAGTATGCGGCGTAATAAGGATTGAGGAGAGGAACTTCCAGTTTTTTCTTAACCCAGTGCCGTGAAATTTTCACATTGATGGCAGACCAGGTATTTTGAAATGGGTGCATTTAGGGAAATATGCCAGAGTGACCAATTTCTGATTTTGAAGATATCTGGCTCTCTCAGATGGTTACCTAACACTGGTTTTCCAGAGGTTGAGGAAAGTGAAGCAGTAACGGATTTTGATAGTATCCTACACGCATCGATCAAATGCATACACAATCTCCTACCGCGTATTCGTAATCAACATTGTAGATCTGATGCCCGGAACACTAAAGCGAAGATCTTGTAGTCTTGATTGGGACAAATCAACTGGGTCGATTTTGAAGGGGGCAGGGGGCACGAAATATGTATTTGTAGCAATCTTATATCAGAAGAGAAATAAAAGATTTTGTTGTGTACAATAGAGGAACTGGGTTTGTTACACAAGGGAAATAAAAATTATGTTCTCTACTGGGTTTGCTACACAGTAGGAATAAAAGATTATTTCATCTTCTGGGTTTCCTACACAGATTATTTCATTTTCTGGGTTTGCTGCACAATATTTCATTTTCTAGGTTTGCTGCACATTAGGAATAAAAGATTGTTTCATCTTCTGGATTTGTTGCACAGGGGCAATAAAAGATTATGTTGTGGACATTAGACGAATTGGATTTGCTGCACAGATTATTTCATCTTGTGCATTTGTTGAACAGATTATTTCATCTTCTGCGTTTGTTGCACAGATTATTTCATCAATTTTCTGCATTTGTTGCAGAGTGACAATAAAAGCTTATGTTCTGGAGAATAGAGGAACTCGTGTTACTGCTAGACTTGTTTGGAGCTGTACATCTGGTCAATGCTAGAGCCATGCCAATGACAATGGTTGCCTTTTGGTACTGGTTTGCTTGCATTTTTTTTAGAGTAGATCTAGTTAGATGTATTTTGGGCAATTATAGTTTTGAAAGTAGCTACTGTTTGTTTTACAAAATGCTACTTTGTATCTAAAGGACATTTAATGCAATTAAGGTAATAGTTTGGGAGAAGTGAGGATTTGGCAGTTATCTTATAAGTTACAAGTGTTTGCCTTCTCCTGGGACTGGATGAGTATGAAGGTAGATTCTTCTGGGAATAGATGAGCATGAAGATATATTTTTAAGCCTAGTTTGGCAGCTATCTTATAATTCATAGGTGTTTATCTTCTCCTGGGAATTGATGAGTATGGAGGTAAATTTTTGAACCTGAGCTAAACATTATTTTACTATGTTTACTCATAAACTTCTATATAGGCCTCAGAATGAAAAATAACAGAGTTGGACCAACAATTGTCTTTATTGCAATGGGAGAATGAGGCATTTGTTGTGAACCCTACAAAAGGAGAATATATAGTGAGAAAATTGGATAAAGCTGCTATATGTTTGAAAGGCATTGTATGGCAATTTAAGTTACAAATTGTATAAAATATTTTTGTGATATTATTCCATCGAGAAAATGAAATGACCTGATTATATATTTCATTTAACTTTCCGACATCTTATTTGGATGTTTATGTGGTTTCTTGGGTCATGTGACAATAATTCACCAGTTAACGTGCTACGGGTATGATATCACTGCACCAGCGTTTTGTTTCAATCATGCAGAATAGTTTGATTATTAATCAATCACAGAAAGTCGGGCTTATCAGTTGTTTGTTACCTGCGCAGAAGACTCGGAGGTCTCGCCTGGAGCGGGTTAAGTGTGCCGAAATCCTTCGACAATGCATACAGAAGCCTTAAACTTTCTGAGCTATGTACATTGCTGGGAATACTACATATTTTGCAATAGGAAATCCATGTAAAGGTTGTTTAAACATTGTTGGTTTTTATTTTTATTGTCAAGGGTATTTTTCTGCATCTCCATTGCTTTTTCTATATGTACTGACACTGCTTTTTGGTTGATATTCTTAGTGGGGTAGAGCTTAATGTGTGAGAGGAGAACCAGAGACGGAAAGATTGGCAATGGAGGTGAGATAAAAGGAGAGGCTTGGGTGATTAAATTTTCTTCGAATATTTTATGGATATGTATGACCAGGGCCTGTCCAGTACAACGGTGAAGACAGTAGCTCACTCTTGTGCGCAAGCAGCTCTCGAGAACCGACAATCCTTCTACCTATGGTATGTGCACTGACCCCAGTCCTCCTTTCTGAATCTAATTTTATACAAATTCCTCAGCTGCCATTTCCATCCATATAACCTTGGGAGTCAGGTTTCTGCAAAACGGGAGACAAATTCATTGTAAGTGTCATGATAATAATGCCAGACAAATTCATTGTAAGTGTCATGATAATAATGTCAGATAAATTCACAGTCATAATAATCACAAGCAAATTCACTGGCTGCAATTATAATAACTTCTTGACTGTAACTACATTATAGAATCTAAAGGGCCAGCCGCAAACTCAACCGTAGACTTTGCGGCCGGTTCTCCGATAACCGGAAGAGTTAAGAATGACCCTTTTCGATCCAGATTTGGGTTAATAGGGCCCTTTTGAAGAGCCAATAGGATAAAACCAGATTAATTCAAATTGGATATGTATGACCAGGGCCTGTCCAGTACAGCGGCGAAGACAGTAGCTCGCTCTTGTGCGCAAGAATCTCCCGAGAACCGACAACCCTTCTACCTATGGTATGTGTCCTCCTTTCTGAATCTAATTTTATAAATGCATTGCTACTGTTTAATATACAATTACTAATTTAATTTAGGATTACAGAGAATTACATGATGCAGAGAATTACAGGTCTTACAGGCTTACAGAGAATACCAGCGACGCAAATAATTACAGGCATACATGATGCAGAGAATTACAGGTCTTACAGGCTTACAGAAAATACCATCGACATAATTACAGGCTCTCGATGCAAAGGGGTAAAAACCTTACCATGAAGAAGCTTATGAAGAAGCTTTTGAACTGCGCAGGTGCGAGTTGGGCCTTCTTCCGTTGTCTTCACAGAAGACTGTGCGAAGGCTATCGTGGAAGGAGCATGCAGAGAAAAGCGTTTAAGTAGCCATGTGGGTAGCCAGGTGTAGCCAGGAACCTGTGGATGGTTATATCACAGGTTATATGTTCATATATACTAGCATGTTCCTCACCGTTTGAACTAACATTTAATTTCTTCAATTAATACTAACATTAGTTTACGCGGTAGGATTTACAAGTTTTAAAATATCACACAAACAAAGAAGATAACCTATTGTTTTAGCTTCGGTCTAGCTTCGGTCCTCGAGAAGAGGCCAAATAACACGATATATTAATATGTTGCTGAGAACTTTGTTTATCGCTAATAAACCCGAAATAAAAGTAGGTAAAGTAATGCTATGTCCATGCGATACGTAATCGATTACTATAGTCCATGCCTAAAGGCAAGTACTAATAAAACATATAACTACATGTTAAAAATTATTATACTTCAACTATTCAAGAAATCAATATTTATGGAACTATATTTATAGTTTTATCAATGTATTCGGTATATTTCAACTT
Source organism: Pinus taeda (assembly GCA_000404065.3). Lineage (NCBI taxonomy): Eukaryota > Viridiplantae > Streptophyta > Pinopsida > Pinales > Pinaceae > Pinus > Pinus taeda. Next base: position 87,569 of record APFE030229479.1, read on the forward strand.
TTAGATTTTTTACTTACCTTTACCTAAATCCAAAAATTAACCTATACAACCTTAATATCCATTAATAACTCAAAAAATATTGGTAGTCTAACCAAAATGTCCAATCAACCAACAAAGGATGAATTAAATTTATTAGAAAGATGTATCAATGTGCGTCACCATGAGAGCGTAAGATAGCTATGGCTCACCCTCTCCAGCTTGACTTCCGCTCAAAAGCCGGTTGCTAGCGAGACACCAGGAGGAAACAGTGGAGTCACTAATTAAATGGTGGGCATGGGCTTCTGGAATCAAAGAATTGTGCAGATATTGTGAACTAAACTTGGATACAAATCAATGATCCTCTGTCGTGAAGATTCGTACGTTCGTAAAGAAGATTGGTAAGTCAAAAAGAAGTGAAAAGAATGAGGTGGTGATGCCATCACCGAGTTCAATGGTCCACACACAAAACACAGACTCAGTAGGAATGCCGAATTTGACACTGTACTCGGTAAGAGTGGTGCGGTGCACGCATTGGAGAAGTTAGTGGGATGTTGGAAGTAATGCATGATAATAACTATTTCCTCGGGTAAAGTGAAACCGATCCGAAATGCACGCTCCGCATATGAAAGCGATTCGAAATCCATGTGCTGGAAAGCTGAGAAATGGATATTTTCTGCCCGTTTGGTGGGGAGAGGAGCGAGTTGTTGTGTAGATATTTTAATGCAAATTCATTATTCCCATTGTATGATCCATCGCTACTGACTCACTAAGGGATAGCGAAAGACTAAAATAATATATACAGGGAAAACTTGTAATGTAGGCCTAAAGCTACGCCTCAACTGCTCTAAACGAAATCTACAAGCAGCAAACACTGGATTAACTAAATTTATTTGAAATTTGTATCAATGTGCATTACCATGTTCAGAAACTAGGATAGCTATAGCTCACCCTCCATCGGCCGTGACTTCCGCTTAAAAGTCGGTTGAAAGCGAGACACATCGAAGAAGCAATGGAATCACCAATAAAATGATGGGCATGGCTCTCTGGAGTCAACGAATTGTCCACATATTATGAACTAAACATATATATACGGATCCTCCGTCGTGAAGAAGTTGTAAAGAAGATTCATAAGTCAAAAGGAATTCAAACAAATAAGTGGTAATGCTGTCAGTGGGTTAAATGGTCCACACACAAAACAGAGACAAGCGAGTAGGAATGAATTTGACAGTGTACGTAGTATGAGTGGTGGGGTGCACGCATCGGAGAAGTCAGTGAGAAGTTGGAAGTAATGCATGATGTTGACAATCAAAATCAAGATTTCGCCCCTAAAAGTGAAAGAAATTCGAAATGCTTGCGCAGCTTATGAAAGCGAATCGAAATCTATGTGCTGAAGCTCAGAAACGGATGTCTTCCGCCCTTTTGGTCGAGAGATGAGCGAAGCGGGTGTGAAGAAGTTGTAAAGAAGATTCATAAGTCAAAAGGAATTCAAAGAAATAAGTGATGATGCTGTCAGTGGGTTAAATGGTCCACACACAAAAGAGACAAGCGAGTAGGAATGAATTTGACAGTGTACGTAGTAAGAGTGGTGGGGTGCACGCATCGGAAAGTCAGTGAGAAGTTGGAAGTAATGCATGATGTTGACAAATCAAAATCAAGATTTCGCCCCTAAAAGTGAAAGAAATTCGAAATGCTTGTGCAGCATATGAAAGCGAATCGAAATCTATGTGCTGGAAGCTGAGAAACGGTTGTCTTCCGCCCTTTTGGTCGAGAGATGAGCGAAGCCGGTGAGCTTAAGTGCATTGCAAATTATGGAATATTTGCGAATCTGATGAACATAGGAGTGGTTAAAAAATTGACAACCCCAAGTCCCTCGTATTCCCGAATATTTCGGGAATCTACAATTCACTTAATCGACTTAAGGATGACCGAAGCCCTCTATGTGAGTGAATCAAAAGTTATCAATTAATTCTCTGGTTCGTTTTTTCCTAGCAGTTTTAGTTGTATTAATCAATTTAATTTTAGTGATATTAATTAGGAGTATAGGCTTGGTTTGGAGTATCTCATAAAGTTGATCATTTTCTGTTAATTCATTAAAGATTTGGCAGTTGTGAAAATTTAAGCAGTAATTATAAATAGCATGGTTTTACAGTAAATTTTCACAGCATTTAAAAATATATTAACATTTTTTTAGAAACTTAAAAAATATTTAAAAAAATATCCATCTTTTAACTCGTAATCATTCATAGTGCAAGAAATTTCTGAACATCTATCCACCATAACACTGTCTCTGTCACAAACCTCTTGGTACGTTTGCTGGCCCCGACCGGAACTCTGGCACAAGTAAATTCACAAACAACAAAGCCGAAAGCAGAGTGGTTGGATGTACGCACTTGTATACTCTGTAGCTTGACATTTCAGCGCGCATATGTATGGTATGCAATGAGACATTTTTAGTTGATTGGCGCGATGACTCCCACAAATTATTACTCAGACATAAGCGATTCCAAACCTAGGAAATTATGACTAAGACATACACGATTCCAAATATAAGAAATTGTGACTCAGACATGACACTACTCTAAAAATAAGAATCACTAGCTTTTAGTCTGACGCTTCTGAACTCACAATGACAACTTATAGCAATACATGAAACATTCTTTCAATACTCTCCCTCAATGGTTACATGTGACAAATATAGAAAACACACATTAGAATAATAAATGAATTTCTGTGTCACTGGTCTTCATCAACACTCACATACACTCTGGAATCTTGCAAACACCGCTTTTGCTTCACCACCATATCTTCGAGCTATAGCTTGGCCTCCATTTAAAACATAACTTCCTATAACCATCATTAATGAAATTTGTACAATTAACACTTCATGACCTCTACAAAAACAAACTCGATACTGAACCACTCTATGGACCAACTGCCATGAATCAAAGTATCCCAAACTTCACTTTTGATAATTGTATAAATAAATTGTATGGCTACGGAGTATATGCAATAATCAATTATACAACTGACCGTTTTTTCTTACATATACAAACTTACAGCCACACAAACACAAGCTATAGATATTGATTTTGAAGCACCGATGTATAACAAAATAAATTAACTTAAAATAGACTAGACCTTCATCGCATAAATATACCACAACCAACACTATATTCTAAAAGAGTTTGATAGCCTTTGCATTGAATTCATTATCACTACTAGAATCTCGGCGATTCTTCATAGATAGTATCTTGTAGGTCTTCAAAATTAGCTATGTTGGAAGATTATTTTAATTTTCCTTTTAGAAAATATTTGGCATGGAATTTGTAATTCAATGTTGTATGCCCATATTTTCGACAATAGAAGCATTCAATTGATTTCTTATTCTTATTTATTTTACTCTTCGAAAATAATGCATGTTCAACCTATGAACTAACTTTTGCTTATGCATCTCCTACGTTCATCCTCTTTTCTTCTTATTCTTATTTATTTTATCCTTCGAAAATAATGCATGTTCAACCTATGAACTAACCTTTGCTTATGCATCTCCTACGTTCATCCTCTTTTCTTCTGGTAGAAGTGTTGTTATCATTTTAGTGAGTGATTGGGAAGAAAATGGACTTAATGCAAAAATAACATTGTTATACTTTGAAGTAAATTGTTTAACAAAATTGCCTTTGCGTCTTCATCCTTTACTTCAGAGCCAATTTGTGCCGACTTCCTTAAAAGTGACTTTAAATGATTTAAGTAAGAGGACAAAAGCATTTCATCACTCATTTTAAGTTTGAACAACTATAGTTTCAAGGGAAAATTTTGCATTCACAACTTTTTCTCCAAATGTTCTGCTTAATTGATGTCATATTTCTGCAAATGATTTTCTAAGTCTATAAGGTGAAGATGAGAATCTGAGAGAGACAATCCAGTGATAGATTTAGCTCTTTCTTCCCTTTTTTCCATTTCATTAATTTCCTGGGATCTGAAGGTGCAGTTTCTGTACTTTTGAATATACCCCATAGATTTTTATGCATCATTTGCAGTCGAATCTTTACTTTCCAAGCATGGAAATTATAACCATTCAATTTTTCCACCACTATATTCTCGATGATAATGATATTAATTTAAAACTACTGCCTTTTGCAGAAGAAAATGATGTAGTGACTACTTGTCCTCACTCCACTTCATTAGTCTCTTCACAACAATTTCTCTCCTCCACGTAGCAACATTTTGTTAGACGTAGCCCATCTTGGCTTAGATTTTAGCAAAGACTCTGAATTTTGTGAGGCAGAGTGAATAATGGAGTGTGCAGTGGAGCACATTTATACCACATGGTGTCGTAAGGGCTTCACGGTGGGTTGAAGCCCCTCTTTTTTCTAAAAGCACAAGATTTTGTAAGGGATCAATATTTTTGGGGTTCATAATTTCTTGTTATAAGGAGTCCATGGTATTTGGACCATGATATTTTGATGATGTAACCCTACAATGTAATAATATATATAGGGTAAAATAATAAGAAGAGATATCAGTTAGTTTTGATCCAAATTAGTGTTATGGGTGAATTACTCTCATGTGTAATTTGTTAGCAAAGGACATGTTATACAATTGAGTGCGCAAAGCCCTGTAGAAAACTCTGCAGGTGAGTGCCTAGACAGAATAAGAACTAGTTATTGTTCAAAGAATTATTATATTAATAAACATTATTTGTGGACATAGCCCTACACTGGGGTGAACCACGTTAATTTTGGGTTTTGATGTGTATATTTTCTTATTATCTATTGTAGAGTAGCAGTTATTACAGTTGCATTTTACTTCATCACAATGATGGTTTATGGTTTTATATGCTATGCTTAAGTGATTAATCTAATGCCGCGAGGTGATTTATAAATGCTAAGAATAAGATAACATAATAGTACCACATCTCTTAGTTCCTCAAGGTTGCAGAAACCTGGTTCTGCATCCGCCCATAGTGACTTCAAGTAAGACTACGATCTATTGTAGGTCATTGCCAAAAGGGCTAGTGATCAAGGGTTTTAGTGGTGTGAAATATTGATTGAACATGGGTCAGCTCAAATCAATCCAACAGATTCACAATGAATTTTGACTGCCTATACACACTACCTCATGGTCTAGTACAAATGCCTTGTCAACGTACTCACCAATAAAACCATCAAACTCAGCCACATGCCACAACGATCTTGCCTTCAAGGTTTCATTTTTCACCATAAGGCATTCATGGAAAATAACCCATTATATTTTTTTAAGAAATAACATAAATTTCTTCCCATATATAAAATACGTTTTTTACCCATTAAAAGAAAACCTACTCCAAAAAAACATTCTCATGCATGGTTCTTTAATGCTATTTCTTAAATGTATTGACTTGAAATTGTTTCCTTTAATCATTGAGACAAAAAAATTGTGTTTGAGAAAACTTGGTATAAACTCCAGGTAACCTTCCAAATTAGTAAGCGGTACTAGCTCACATCCAGATGCGAATAGAATGGAAGTACATGGTTCCTTCCTTCAACAATGGTTGTTGCAATGGCAATGAACAATGGGGAGATTTGCAGCGGCACAAGAAAAGAGGGCAAAATGATCTCACTTCAACCTTAGATCTACTGGTGATTTGTTACTTACAACATCACGCTCCAAAATCCTTTCAAGTGGTCGATACTTCAACAAATTCAGATCCAATCAAATCACGACCGATCTCAACCCTCTTGCAATAGCAACTTTCCACACTCATATGCATGGCACACAACATAGGGAATTTCACTAATGGCCTCAAAACTATCTTTAACAATCCAGATCTAGACTAGGCTTCGATACCATGTTAGAAATCGAGGGATGAGGAAAGAGATTACACAACACAACACAATTCACTCTTCATGTATTTTCATTAAATAAAACAATTACATATATAAGACTTACATCATTGACTTCCACAAATTATGATTCTGACATGAGGTGAATCCAAACATAGGAATCAACATCTTCTAGTTAGACATTTGGGAAATCACAATGACAACTCACAACAACACATGTAAGCATTACTTCCAATAGAAGGAGATTGTTTCTATTATTAACTAACTAGTCTCGTTTTATTGGATTGAGATATATTCTTCAATAATATTGTTTAGATATAAATTGGTATGGGGTTAACATATTTTTTGTATTAATGGATTATGTAATGAAAATAATGTGTCTATGTTTATTTTGTTACAATATATAATTATTTGCTTTAGATGTGATTATAGATTCCTATTCCACAAGAAGAGTGCTCCTGTTATTTAGGAGTTGGTTTGATGTATTTGATTTGAGAGATATTCTCCAGTACGATAGTTCTTAAATTGGTGGGTGGTTGAGATATTAAATCAATTAATAAAATCAAAATATTTTTTCTATTTGGAAAACTCATTAATATATTTATATGATAACTAATACAAGAGTGTGCTTCTGAATTTCTAATTTTATTTACATAATTTGTCTACACAAATTAATTTGTGGAATAATGTCTTTGAATTTTGTCCATTAAATTTATTATGTGGTATGAGAAAGTTAACTGCAAATGGTTACATTCTAATTCCAAAGAGTTTGTTTTGGTCTACTACTAACCCTACCAAATAGAGAACTTCACTCTGTTCAAATGTGCCAAAGGAAAAATACTTTCCCTATCATTTCAAACCAAAATACCAATACAGTTGAGGATTGCAAAACTAAAATATAAAAGTAAAAAACAAGAAAGCTAAAAGGCAATTAAGTAGTGTTATGTGAATTAGTGGCTTCTACTAGGATGGGTTCTTTGTTGTGTGCTTTTCTATATGACCTAGTCTTTGATCCATTGTTGCCAATTTTTATCCAAAGAGAGAAAAACATCTTCTCCATGTAGAAATTTTGAATAATATGACACTTATTCACAGTGATTATCCTGATTATACACTATTTGCGGAATCATGCATAATACATAACCTCCTCTACGTTGATCATCAATTTAGCAGTATTAAGAAACAATCACATGCGCACATTGAAGCATCAATCACGCATATCAACACAGTATGTACCCGGGGAAAGCATAAAGCTGAAAACCCCTCAACTATCTATATATTATATTGATTGAGAACATGTAACAATACATAGTACAATACTCCTCACAA